>JAVQJD010088961.1:0-33748 GCA_036023655.1 Nannoperca australis | reverse complement strand
TGTCTTGACTCTATTTTCTATTCATTTCACAACGTATGGTGGTGAATAAGTGTGACTTTTCATGGAAAACACAAAATTGTTTGGGTGACCCCAAACTTTTGAACGGTAGTGTATGTGTGTCTTCATGTCTGTGAGTAATAGAAAAACAGAGACATTCTTTAACTTTCTAAATTTCCTCTATCAAATAAGATTTTTGGACACCAGAAGGCAGTTTAAATGAGTAATTCATGTGTCAGTTTATGTGTGAAAAACACATATTAATGGAAAAGCAGCAGTTATTTGCTTGAGTTCAATTATAACTTATTTGAGATGGTTTAGATTAATAAATCATAAACTATAATGCTCGGCTAACACAGACAGTTTAATTAAATCAATGTTATGAATAGTCTGTTAATTAAATTAAATATCAATTAAGCTAACTCTGGTTTGATATCAGAGGTGCTGTCTTTCATGTATGGCTTTCTCTGATGGCACCTTTTATCTTCCTCTTCATTATCTCCCAGGATAGCATGTGGGTCTCCATGTGGAGGCTTCTCCTGCTTTGACCAAGTGTAGGTCCCATTAAAGATCTTGCTTCCTTCCATTTCCTGTGACTCTCAAGAAACTGCACTTCTGCTCTTAACCTCTTACCACATAATCATGTTCTGTATGTGTACAGGGTAAAAACAAAACAGAATATAAATGAAGCAATTGAAAAATGTCTATGTCTGCTTATATATAGTATCTACATACACACATACATACACACACATATGTACAGTAAACTGGACAGTAATGGATTGAAAAAGTAAGATAAGTGAGATAATGTTTGATTAAACCTATTTCTCCTATTAGTATTTCTATAGTCTGCTATGTCACTTAGTTGAAAGTTAAACCAGCAGGAGTGAGTTTTATCTGTTGTCCAGACTACATGCTGTACTTCTACAATATTTATAGGAACATTTTGTATTTGTTTTATGTAAAACAACTCTGTGTTAATGTCATGCAATATTTAGATCCTATTCACAACTTACCGTGACTGGGAAGTATTGCTTTTTCACAGGTACTGATTCCCGGTTTCTCTGGTTTTTGCAAATTAAGATAATTTTAATTTCATTGATTATAACATTTTTATTTTCATTCATCTCTTTTATCTACTGTGATTAGGAAAATATCGAAAGTGACTTCACAGTGTCATGAAACTTTTTTTGGCCCTTTGAAAATAAAGAAACACTTTTATTTTCAACTAAATCAGTTAGCTTTGCTTGACTTAATGGTGGATGGTTTTCCTGCTGCCGATAGGAGATGTCTTCCACCCATAGCTTGAGCTTTCTACCACACCGGACCTCCTCCTTCTGGCTTAGCGGGTGGAAAAAGTGACACAGCAGCAGACTAAAATGTAAGAGGTAACGCTGCTCCCAGACAGAGTGATCAAATAGACAAAAAAGATCTCAGAACTTGACTTACTTCTCCAGGATGTATTCAGAATAAGTAGGTTACCGTTGATTAAATGAAGACAATCAAAGACATGAGAGAAAGTGACCTTGTTCACTGTGTAGCACAAAGGTTTAGAAAGACCGTTAACTACAGTGTGTAGTTATATACAACAACATATGGAACATGTTCTACTGTGGAGACGGATGTAGATGGTATTCCCAACCCCCCAACACACACACATACACACACACAAACAAAAGCTATCCCTTTCAAGTGTGTATTGAGTTTGCAGTTTATGTCCCAACTATGTTAGCTCCAGTCTTCATCTGTGACTGTTGAGCAAAGAGGTAGAAAGGCAGAGACTTATTGTACTTCTAATTGCTAACAAATCTTTTAGCATCAGTCAAAGACTGATAAAAACGGCCTTTAAAAATGAATACCTAGTATACAGATCAAAATATTTACAGATGACCATATGTAATAAAGAAAAAAGAGCAAATAAATGACAAATAATGTCAAGGATACAATTTCTCCACCATGTACCAAACTGACGAGTTAAACATCTAAAATCAGACAACAGGGTTCCAGCTGTAACACACAGCAGTTCTCTCTCTGTCCCCAGGCCACATCATTTTACCACAAGCTCAGGGAAGTTGAGGAAGGCTGATTGCCCTCAGCAAGCATCCACCAGGTGTTTTATGTGGCAGGTGAAGGTTTGATTGGTAGCAGTTGGCAGACAGTTCAAGTGCTCATTTAAGCCCAGAACCCAGTAAAGGCAGGGTACAATCCATTTTAGTGGTTTACTACACTAACAACTCCCTGCAGAGAAAAGTGAATGCTTGCTTGAGAGGGACATTACACTCTCAGTCCAGTTATACTCCATTCAACAAGGTTGTAAACGGATGTAGGGGTTGGTACCATACATGTACATAGAGTATAAAGGTTGTATTTATGAGTATCCATTGGAAATGCTGGGGATTACATGATTAAAAAATGCACTCTAAGCTCAAGAAGATTGTTCAGCAACATGAAATAGGTGAAAACCTTTTTTCCAGCATTGGAGGCCTTGCCTGGCTTTACAAAACTGAACAGCTCTGTTGACCGTTTTCTTCATTTTCTTCCCATCTGTGAAATCATTCAAGTGTGGAGGAGGTCTGGAGGAGTTATTTTACTTCCTTGTTGTCACACTGACTGCAGCCACAAAGCAAGAGAGTTCAGGCGCTGGAGTTTTTCCTCTCAAAAATCTCACAGACTGTGTGAGCAAAGTTCTATTCAAGGGGATTATTTTCAATTTATCCACCACCACCACCAACACAAAAGTAATAATAATACATAAAATATCTTTGGATTGATGTAAGAATACATCAAATGTTAAATGGTTTTGTGACAGCTGATGAAGGTTAAAACTTTGCTGGACTGGTAGACCAGAGAAAATAATAGAAATAATGGTGACTTGTTGGGATTCCCTCAAATGCCTCCTCTTCCTTTACAGGACATGGAAGGGTTAAGGTCAGCCATGAAGAGGCTGGCACATGTGGGCTTTTAAGTGATGCGTGGATGTTGTTTTTTGTTCCCATACTTTGACCTCAACCCTATAACTCTTGTTTACCACCCATCATTCTCATTGCAGGGAATCTACCATCTTTGGATGTTAGTGTCTTAAGGAAGAAACAGGGAAGGGATGAGGAGAGAACCAAGGAAGTAAAGAAGTTTAGCTTTTTCTCTGAAATTGCAGCCATTCATTCAACCAAATGGTATCTGCAGAGAGAACTACTCCGAGGCAGTTGAAGTCATGGAAGCAATATTATTGTGGTATGTGGACCTGGGACTGAAGGGAAACAGCAGTTTCCATACTGGAAAAAAAGAACTGCATGATTCCTACCTTCTGAAAGCCTGGTCAGTCAACACCCAAACTAAAACTGCAGAAACCAGAGCAATCTGAAAGAGGTGGAGCTATTGAGAGGAAGTGATGGGAGGATAGGTCTCAGATTTCCAGTACTGTTAATATTAATGCCACAGTTTGTCGTGTTCACATCTTTTGCATGGCTTTGTTGTTTTTTTCTACGAAGGTATAAGATTAACAGCCCTCATTACCTCAAACTGATACAAAATGGTAGTTTGATGGTGTATCCTTTAGTATTACAGATATTTTGTTCATCTAAATTAGGTACTTGTGTCTTTACCTATTTTGTGGAGCGCATTGTCTCTCTTTCCTCTGGTGTGTCATCTGGGGCTCAGAGTGCATTTTCCCAGATGTGTAATGATATACTGCTGTGTTGAACTCGCCCCTAACCAGCCAGAGAGAGAGAGAGAGAAAGAGAGAGACACTCCAGACAGCTGAACTCACTTAAATGTGTTCCTCATGTGTGCTGTAATATGGAAAAGATTTCAGTACTCTTCCCTCCGCTCACCATAACTGAGCTCAGCTTAACCCTTCAACTACTTCACTAAACAGGATCACGGCTGTGACATTCTAGGGCTAGCTGTGCAAGCTGGCTCTCAAACATGTGCTCACACAGACAACAGTACAGTTAGATTTCAAACTTCAGTTTAATCATTAAAAAGGATGTAATTGTAAAAGTGCAAAAAGTTTAATCTCTTTTTTTTCCAACAAGCTAAGCAATATGTGATGTCACTGGACCTATACTGCTCCACTTTGTATAATGTTGCAAAACTCACAGTAACGTTTTCTCGAAAATAAAATCCACATGATAAATATAATAAATATAAATATATTTGCTACTGCTGCAGAGAAAGCACAGGTATAATGTATTTACACATCCATGCAAATGATTTGTTTGTGAACCAAGCATGGATCAAAGAGAGGAGGAGCTGCTATACTTTCTACAACTAGGAGGAGTCTGGTAGAGTGTATTAATCCTATGCCACATACACATACACAGTTTTAACCTAGCATGTTTCAACAAGACTAAGAGCATTTCTAGAGCTGTATGCTAATATCCGCATGTTAACCTTCTCACAATGGCAATGCTAACATGCTGGAGTTTTACAGGTATAATGTTTACAATGTTCAACATATTTATTTTAGCATATTAGCATGCTAACATTTGCTAATTAGCACAAAAAAGTACAGCTGAGGCTGATAGGAATGTCATTAGTTTTGCAGGTAATTGGTCATGAACCAAGGTAATTGACAAATTAAACGTTAGACCTGATGATGGCGCTAGATGGAAAGTTAAGGAATCCGAAGCAGAAAAGCCAGAGGATTGCAAAGTCATTAGGTTTCATCCTCTGGGCACCATGAATTCTGTACAAAATTTCATCCAATAAATGTTGAGATATTTCGGTCTGGACTAAAATGGTGACCCAACCAACAGACTGACATGGCCTAGACCTACCTAGAGCCGTGCGTAGCAAGTGTGGCTAACAACTGTCTCCGGGTGATGTTAATCGTACAGTACTAAAGCCGTGCCAACCTTATCGCCAGAATTTGAGTCAGAAGTTGCGGTTTAATCTTTGCAACATGGACTTCGAGCACTTTGTGAAATGGAAGGATTAAGCTAAGTGGGGGATTATCATACTGACATATGGATGTGAATATTAATATAGTCCTTTGAATAATTTAGTATGATACTGCTTTACTTAAAGGGACAATTAACACTTAATCAGGGAGGTTAACTTTATGATAAAGGTCTTAAGTATGCTGGCTGTCAATTAGCCGGTAGTCTGTAATTTGTTCCTCACATGTTCCTCTGTAACTGCTAATGATTTTGTGTAACTTTTAAAAGTGATTTACTGATAAACCAGTGTAAACATGCGAACAGGCATTTTGAAATATATTCATATTCAAACGTAAACTCACCAAACTTAAGTGGATGAATGGGTGAAGATAATAACATAATTGAAGTGTCACTCTTTAAACTGATTCACTGAACGAATCATCAACTGAATCTAAGTGTGAGTGTTATCTATAATGGATGACATTTCAAGAGTAACTATCAGATTCAATTTGTGATTTTGTAAAAGATCTTCCTCATCGTGAGAACCCTCCCTTTGACTTGACTGGAGAATATGGCCACCAAAACCTTGACTGAAAACTGTCAAAAGATCAACTCCACTCTTTTGCACATTTATGCAGCCTTTTTGAAAGAAAGAAAAATACATTCAAAGAAGAAAATATATATAAATGGACATTATCTTGCTGCACTCTCTGTAAGTTGGACTCTTTTTCCTCTCTCAAACCACGGCCCAGCTCTATCCAGCAATTAACTGCCTGCCGTGGACTCTGGTGACATTGTGCGGGGATATTTCTGTCACGTTTATTATGCGTTTGCTGACCAGACTGTGAGTCATGTGGACACACAGGCAAATCTAACCATGTGTTAGTCCGAGCCAAGGGAGGTTCCCGACTTTGATTTTCTCCCTCTTGCCTTCTACTTTTTTGCAATTCTCACGTTCTTTCTCATCACTTCAGCTCTTTCACTGACAGAAAGGCATTTTGGGAAGTGTCTTTGCTTCAATTTTTATTTCCCTCCTGAAACAAAATATTTACATTCTTTGACTTGAATTTTAAATGTATCTCCAGTGGAAGAACAATTCCATCTGACTCATCTTCTCCACCATGTTTCCTGACACATATTTATACTCTCCCTTACCCTTACCCCTCACTCCCTCCTGACATTAGACCAACTCTTCAATAACTCCGCCTCCCCACAGCTAAAGTCTAAACGTCCATGAAATATATTCCAGTGGAAACAGCTTGCAGATGTGGTAACCTGAGAGAGAGAAGACAGACAGGGAGGAAGAGAGATAAAGGTGAAGCGATCGCAGTGAAGGCAGGGGGAGACACTAAAATGATATGAGAAACAAGGGGTAGGAGGGGAAATGCAAAAGTAAAAGAAGGAAGAGAATGGGTGAGAAAAGGCGTTTTCATACACATAGGCACATCACAGACTTGATAATTGTTGTATAATTTGAAGCACTTAAAGTAAATTAGTACCCCTTAAAAAGCATGGCCTCTCTTTTACTAGTTCTCTCCCAGTTCCTTCCTGGGTGCTACAGAGTCAGCAGGGTGAATAATGCCAGTGGCCTCAGCATGCTGATATGCGTTCAGGCCTGTCGAGCCAACAAGAGAGCTAAATTCTTTGACTTAGCCAACCTTTTTGATCGTGCTTAAAGACTCAAGCCGGAGCCAGCAGCTTCCAGGTTCCCCTTTAAAGAGCAAAGGAGAAAGGTTTCTGCAGACGATTCACTACTTATCACCTGGATCAAATAAAGAAAGTAATGGTGCTTCTGCCTGCCCATTGTGTACAAGTCATTAAAAACTAATCTTGTGCATTCAGAAGTTGTTGAAACCCAGAGAATTGTATTTTAACTGTAGTTGAATTAACAAAGTTTCCAAAGATAACAAATTTGTCCAGCTGATGTGCAAAATGATGCCCACCTAGAATTTCTAGGCCCAACACCTAGAATTTTTCTCTTTGACATTTCTCGCTACGGGATTTTGCTGCTGATGGCTAATGTTAGCAAACTTGAATTTCTGTGTGTTAAAGCATTGATTTCCCTTTTCTTTGATTAACATACACACTTTCCCACTTCAATGAGAAAGTGTGTCCAAACCTTTGACTGGTACTGTATAAATACAAACAAGAACTAAACAAAAATACTCAGTGCCTCGCTATCTGCAGCAAGACAACTCTTGCTTTGTGTTTTCTTCCTCCTCTTTCTTTCTCTCTTCTGGCATATGTCCTCTGACAAGCTCATATTAGTTAAAACCCACCTTCTTGATGTTCGACAACCAAGACCTATAAGACAAGTAACAACTTGAGACCAAAAGAAACTTGGGAAATGAAGGTAAATTCAATGTTTATTCTTTATCCTTCCTAAATTGCACTCGAGATCAATAAAGTATCTATCTATCTATCATCATCTGTGACTGTTACTTGTGATCACAATGTCCACTGTTCAGAATAAGTTATATAGTTACGTTTTAAAATGTTCACTCTTTATATATCATTCAGTATACACTAGCTTCAATGAAAAGGTGGAACAAAGCAATACAGAATATATACTATGCCAAGTTAGACAATGTGGAATAAAAGTATTTTGACAACCTTGAATGAATAGTTTGACATTTTGGCCTTTCTTTCTGAGAGTTAAATAAGATGATCGATACCTCTCTCATGTCTGCGGGCTAAACAGGAAGCTACCACCTGCTTAACTTAGCACAAAGACTGGAAACGGGAGGAAACTAGTATGAGAACTGGCTCTGTCCAAGGGCCAGTAATCACTTGCAAAACTACCATATGTCATTTTAACACTTTTGTATGAGTTAAACAAACAAGATAACGTGTTAGTTTACTCAGCTTTAGAGGTGCTGGTAGGTGGGGTTTGTTACCTTTGAACAGCACCAGACTCACCTTTTTCCCCTCTGCATCCAATCTCTGTGCTACGCTAAGATGCTACTGTCATGTCATTTCATAATCAAGCTGACCGAATACAGGCTGGCCAAGTGGGCCATTAGAAATCAATATTTGGTGGGCCAACACTGTTGTTCTATTTGATGCCAGGATGTAAGAAATCAGCAGCAACTGCTGATTCCCATTGTACGACCCTACACTCCACAGCTTAAAAACCTTAAATCTTTATTCAACAAAAACTAAACTAAAAACAAAGATGTTTATCATAGACAACCTGAGTTTCATAGTTTCTAGTTTTCCCTACATTATTCCTGTGTGGAAAGTTAGCTGCAAGTGTTCAGAGAAGAGAAAGAAAAATAAAACCTGCCTGGAATATAGGCTGTAATTTTAAAACCTCAACCGCCCCTGCATGTCTGCTATGTGTGTGTGTGTGTGTGTGTGTGTGTGTGTGTGTGTGTGTGTGTGTATGTGTGTGTGTGTGTGTGTGCGTGCGCAGTGCCCTGTTTAATTAGTGCCTCTCTGTGTGTGAGTGTCACAGAGGGCAGTGTGTCTGAACCTTTGTATCCATTACTCTCTGCTTCCTTCAACCTTCAACCATTTTTGATCTTTTCTCATCTCTGTCATCTCTGTGCTTCAGTTGGTGAAGGGATTACGTGTGTGTGTGTTTGCGTGCATGCATGCGTGCTCCTCCTATTTAATCACTAACTCTCTCTTTCTCGACAGACAGCTGCCGGTGTCTGAGTGTGTGGGCCACATACCCATACCAGTCACTTTATTAATACACCAAAAACAGTAGAAATATATATTTGAAGACGGACGGTTCAGAATCCAGTTTTCCCCTTTAAAAAAGCTCTGAAACAGTTTATGAAAATATCATACTGTTAGGCAAGGACATGTCTCTACATTGAAAGGAAAGGGTCATTACAAATCGATGTAAAGTTACTCTGATGATGATCCTGTTTCGCCACGTTATGTTATCTTAATATGAAACATTTCTATCTTGATGGGGGAGGTCTCTCTCTTAATGTCAAAATGTTACAGCAACAACTTTCATAAAGAGTGACCTCATGTGAAACTGTACATGGCATGTGCCTCATCTATCTGAGCTTTGATATTATGTGTATAGTTATAGCCATGAAGATATAGTTGAAAGTTCAGTACGGCATGTTTTATTTATTAGATTATATGATAATCCTGAACAGACTATTTTTATGCCGTACATGAATATGTATCAATCTAATATGCTGACATTCAATAGATGTTTTCATGCCTCACATCATGTCGGTTGAAGTGTCACTGTGTGATCTTTTCTGTGATTGATAGCCACAGTATGACATGATAAAATCAGATATACTCTGGCATTTTGCTATCAAGGAGGCAACAGTTTCTTCCTAATCTCACCAGTTTGTGCGCTCTTTTCTTACCAGCTGCCTGACAGGTGGACAGCCACCCCCTGACATGAGAGGATCCGCTCCACCCATAATCCTTAGCACTTTCTTCTGCATCAGAATGGGAAACATGAGACTCGGTGAGTGAGGCCAATGAGGAAACAGCCAATCGGAAAGCAGCACTTCTGGAGGAATCTGTCTGCAGGCCCAGCTGGCTGTATTGTGGGAGACAGCAAAGGAGAGGAGCAAGATGTTAGATTCAAAATGGCTGAAAGATTAAAAACAAATCTTAAGGTCAAGGGATGAATAAATATAATCTGGTTATATCTCACACTGTTGACTTTTTCTTTAGTATGTGCCTGAAAACTGCAAGGATTTCTTATTTCATAACATTTGACAATTTCTGCCAGATCCATTTGCAATTGTCTCCTAGTAGTTCAGTGTAATAGTGTTGAATGGCTTAAGATTTAGTGCTTGAATCCATCAACAGTCACAATGTAAAAAGCAGTACCAGCAACAGTAACCACAGCTGACCTTTAAATCCAGAAGCAGATCTGCGTCTGGAGTTTTCAGGTTTCAGGATAACTAAACTAGCTGTCTGCTCACAGTGACAAACGTCTTGACCCACAGGGCACCCTCACATTCTTGGGGAAAAGTTGGCTGGTCTACTGAAAATTAAAACAAATTAAAACATTTGCAGATAGTCACTTTTACATGTATTTTAAAATAAATAATGGGGTATTTGGAGCCTTTTAAACTGAAGTTAAATTGATGTTTTACATTATTAGAAAACATTTTACCGAGTTGCATCTACTGCTCTTTACTTTTAAAGTTAAATACAACATTTCATGTTTAAATATATTTTTATTTCCAATAATTTTTTCATGTTTTGAATGTCTACGAAGAGCTACTATTCACTGGGATTCAACATAATTGTCTGTTTCACGTGGAACGTGGTTGAATCAAGAGCAAAAAGTCTGATGATGTGGAG
This sequence comes from Nannoperca australis, assembly GCA_036023655.1. Classification (NCBI taxonomy): domain Eukaryota; kingdom Metazoa; phylum Chordata; class Actinopteri; order Centrarchiformes; family Percichthyidae; genus Nannoperca; species Nannoperca australis. The sequence continues at coordinate 23,573 of JAVQJD010088961.1, read as the reverse complement.
CTTTGCAGCCATCTTTGATTTCCTACACCGTCTGTCTGGTCTCTCCTGCTACATCAAGGCTTCAGCTCCTCAGCAAACATGAGAATGTAACTCTGCAGTGAGTGGGAGCTCTGCCATCTTTAAAACACATTTCATCTCACTCGCCCCTCCCCTTCTTTTTTTCTCTGTCTTTCTATCTTTCTGGTTTGACTCAGGAAAGAGTTGAGGTGAAGTTACTGGGAGTGTCTCAACAATTACTTTAGTTTTTTTTTCTGGCACAGGGGGAGGAAAGGGAACGGGAGGCAAAGAAGAGCTGTGCAGTTATTTAGCAAAGATCAGTAAACTGTAATAGAACAAAACCAGGATGTAACTTCTATCTTGTCTCTATAAGTGTCCATTCATGCTCACTGAGGAGGGTCAAAGTGGAGATCCTTTTCTTTTCCATCTATATTATTTTGCCTGGCAGACACACTCATTTACATATATAGTGTTTATTGAGGCAAATCCATCTTCATCAAATAAATGTGGAAAAGGTAACAAGTATGTCTATGTGATTTAAGTTGCAATGAAAACTTGAATTGAATATTGGGTGCAAATCGAGGAGCAGAATAAGATTAGGGGGAATAGGGGTGGTGGTTGAACTTGTGACCTGATTTTACTGGTTTATTCCATAATAACCAGCAACCTCCTTAACTTTAAAGAATAGGTTCACACTTTTCTTAAAATAATAGTCAGGATAAGCTGACTTTAATCTTTCCTCCTGTGACTTGAAAAATTGTAAACATATCCTTTAATCCAGCCAGGACACACGGCTGCACACAAACTTCATTTGTCTTTAAGATTAATTTAGGAATATGTTTGTGCTGTGTGTTTTACTCCCTGGAATGGACAGTGGGTGTGAAATATAAGGCAGTATGAGGGCCACGCTGAGTGTTGTTGGAGTGGTATTAGAGTAGATGACATGTCTGGTCATGTGGGCAGGTAAGAGCTGCTCAGAGAGAGAGAGAGAGAGAGAGAGAGAGAGAGAGAGAGAGAGAGAAAGAGACGTTGAAACTAGATATCTCCTTCACACCTGTCTTTTGTCAGTCTAAAGCTCAAGTTGTATATGTTGCTGTGAACCACTGCAATCCACTACTATTGTTGATAAAAGAATTCAGTGATTTTTGTTAATTTTAATTCCATAAACTGATCCAAAGACTTTAGAACGGTTGCAGAAAGTTTAAGATGCAGGAACAGAAACATTATTTTATTTGAACACCCAGTGTATTGTTTAGGAAATGCTTGGTGCATGTGGTTTTGACTTGTGTGGAAAAGAAAATGTATATGACACAACATCTGTATGGCCGCATGAGGGGTATTGGTTGTAGCCACATACTACAACATAGAGCAAAGTTGTCACTAGAATGACTTCCAAAGCAAAAGAAGAAGAAAGCTGAGATGTGAGCAATTTTTCAAAAAATCCGTGCGTAAAAACGGCAAACTAAAAGTTCAGTCCACCCCAAGAGTTCAACAACGATTCAATAGATAATCCTACACTTTCTCTAAAAGTTGTTTTCCCCCACAAAATCCAAAGAAGTGGAGAAAACACGGGTCTCCTCGGTGCCAACTGATGCCCTCCGATGCCCACCAAAAACGGGCACACTTTACGCACAAACCCGGCGAATGCCCGGCTCCCGTATCTCATCTCAGCACTGACACTCCGGATTCACTGCAACCCGTAAAAGAGGGAAGAAACGTAGGCCCTCTTCTCCCTTTAAAACCTCGACGCTGTCCACGTCCTCAAAAAGAATGGATCTAATTAAAACGCTGTACTCGTCATCATCGCCAAAGCTTTGCCAAACGGTTTCTGGTGGAAAGGAGGCTGGGAGATGCAGCACCACATGACTGAGTCTGTGCTGGAGAGGGATGGGAGTCAGATTGGGTTTCTCTACTCCCATTGGTCGGTGGGCTGACTTTTGACACGCAGACCAGGGACCCTCCTGCCGTATAAATAGGCCTGTTAGAACTTTATTATTCTAGCATCACGGCAGCAGGTTTCTGCTAAGTTTGGAGTTACTCGTGTCACCACAACTGTATGCCTGCCTGAAGTGGTTTAAAAACAAGGGCTCAGCAGCACAAGGAGTCTGCATGTCTATTTAGACATGCTCAGCTTTGTGGATACCCGGATTCTGTTGCTGCTTGCAGTAACTTCATACCTAGCATCATGTCAATGTAAGTTTGAATATCTGCTCTTTTTCTGTGATGGATATTTTTCTCGGGTCCCACTGCTTGAGGATCTTGCGTTTGGCTTTTGATTGGGACTTACATCAAGGTCCGCCTGAAGACAGCTCAAACCACTGCTGAATAAAACTCAAAGGATTGAGTTCATGCAGAGGATTCCTCATCTTTTTTTTTTCCAAGGATACAATCATTATGATTTGATTAGTTACCGAGAGGGAGACGTTGCACTCCTGAAAAAAAGTATTCTCGCTTTGAAAGAGGGCTCTAAAGTAGTCGGCCTAGTGTCTTTTCTAAACTTTTAATGCATGTGGAGAATCAAAATAGGATAAATGTGAATTTACATTTAGACATAGGATGAAAAACTGTGTGGGGCGTTGTACATATTGTTCCATTCAGAAGTCCAGGGAATTAAGCTGTATCATAGGAAACAGCAATGTCTCCCCCTGGCGGCCATGGGTGCAAACATCTACTTGGCTCCAATTAGATTCTCTCCACTTTCAAGAGACCAATCTGTTTGTCACAGAAGTGAGACTAAATGCTTAAATATTTCAGTTTTTTTGTATTTTGTTAAACTGAATAGCCACAAGTTTCTTTATAGTCAGATGTTACTGCGTCATTTATCTTTATTTAGGTCACCAGACGATTTAAAGATTAGATTACAAGGTATGCGCTGCAGATGGAGCTTCTTTTTTCATTATTATAGCACACAAAACTGGCACATAAATAGTCTCACATTACTTTGAATGTCCAAGTGCGCCGCCTTGTGGTCTAGAGTGGACATGAGGTGTTAGAGTTCATGGGGAGGTCCCAGCTGTGACCAAACCCAGCCATGACTAGCTGGTCCAGATTCCACAAAGGTCCAGATTCCAGAAAGGTCCACCTGCAACAAAGTGCAGATGAGCGATACCAACATCAGCCATAAATGAAGAATACAGTCATCATATAATTTAAATCCAAACTTTTTTTACAATTTAGCATTTGGCTAAAATGCACCTTTAAAAAATATTATAATATTTCTGCACAGAAATCAGAACAGCATCAGTTACAGACACATACATTCCCCAGCACAAATGCTGTAGTTCTCATCTTGATGGCAGTAGCAGACCAACTATTCCTGTCCCAAGGGCATAAACTACCTGTTCAGGCCTGTTAGCAGCTGGATCCTTAATATATGGAATGCTATTGAAATTGTCATTTGATACAGAGTTAGACCATTTGAAGAGGTTTACCATGCAGAGATTGCCCTAAGCTACACTTTTAGACATGGGCTGAGACTGAATGCTATGGGAAGCAGGTTGTTGGCAAATAAACAATGCAGGAAGGCTAATTGTTTCAGGAATGACAGAAGCATTTGTTCAACATTTCGTGACACAGTCCCAAACTCATTGTTTGTGCCCCATATGAAGGTCACAGCCATCAGAAACCACAAAAAGCCCAGCTTTCGCTTTCACGCTTAATATTGTCTAAGTTGCAGTTTTCATTGAACATTGAATTATTAGACTTTAACATGGTTACTGTGCATTTCTTCTTTTTCTACATGAAAGCATTCAGTTTTGTTTCTGCATAGTGTGGGTACCCCTCATCCAGTGTGTACACTTTTATACACTGAAAGAAAATGCAACTCTTAAGGTGGTTAATACAGTTAAAAGGAACATAGATAGATGGGAATTTCATCATTCCTTTTTGAGGTGACTGTTTTGCTCTGAAAATGCTTGTCATGTTCTAACAGAGTATTCCATCTTCTCTCCCCACCCTCCTCTTCTCCCTGTTCCTCCTCCTCATCTCTCCAACGCCACAGACTCGGTTAGTACACATGCATGAAATCATGAAAGCATGACATTTCTTAAAGATAGCTTTACCTTGCCATTTTTCTTCCAAACGCTGTAAGATGTTCCGTGAAAGGTGGCCTCTCGGTGGTCTTGACCATTTGAGCAATCTCAATGATGGCAGGGCATTCAGGAATTTCTACCCCTGAACCAAGTTATTTCTTGCCATTTTCTCTCTTCCTGTCCCTGAATTTGTGAGGGTCCTATTGGCTAAAGTTTGTGTCAATGAAAGCTAAAACCGCAGCTCTGAGGCACCCATGGGGCCTGGTACAAAGGATCCTTTCTAAGGGGCAGCAGAGGGGGCAGAGGGAGGTTTGTCCCTAACAGCTGGCTTTAGGTCAGTTTGGAATCTTCCTCTGGTCCTTGATTTAGACATGTGATTTTCGATAGCTGATCTCAGACCAGTTACAAAAAATGGAGATCTTCAGTTCAAAATAGAAGAAAATGATTGAATTGTTATCAATCAGTGTAGGGAAAAACAGTAACCAAACAGAACCTGACGAGTGTTATGCTTTAATGGTTCTGCTCATGATTGAGATTGTCTAAAATCAGCATGGTGTTTGCAGCATCAGCAGCAGCATTTTAATGTTTTAAAGGTGCAGCACGTGGTTCTGGTAACATGTCAGAATTTCATTTGTTCCATGGACTAACATGCTCTTACTGCAAAGAGGTTGTTGAGTCTGGTTTTGGGACGCTTCTTTTAGCATCTCTGTGCACATGTTGATCAGTTATATCACATGCACATTGCTCTGCTGTGTTTTCATTAGAATTCAAATGGCTGCATGAGCATGTTTTATCTACCTTCATGACAGTACATCATAAGTACTCATAAACATGCTTATGCAAAAGATGAGGAAGCAGAATGTTTCAATATAGTTACACATTAAAGCCCTGAAAAGACTGAATAAATAAATCTTACATTTATTTATTTTCTTTTCTATTTAGGGAAGAGTCAAGGTGAGCACATAAAGATGTTCTTATGTGTCCTTTAGCACTTACAGTGTGGCAAATCAGACACATAAAGCCCTTTATTATTATATTTTTACAATGTCTAGTCTAATCACAGATTTTTAACTTGCTTGCCCTCTCATTGTGAGGTAAAATATTGTTTACATGCACATTTTATTGATATTAACAATAATTGTTGATTGTTTTTTAATTCGCTTTTAGTTACATTTAGTAGTTTAGATTAGTGGCATGCCTCGCTGGAGGAATAGTTTGTAGCTGACTTGTTGCTAAAGCAACCATGTGCTCTGTGTTTTGGTCTGACTGAGTGATTTTTCCGCTGCAGGGTCCCAGAGGAGACAAAGGACCTCGAGGTGACAGGGTAAGCTGGAGTGAAACTCTGCTGCCTTTGAGCAAACATCTGTTACCAAATATGTAATTTAAGCATTTAATGTGGTATATTTTTGATGCATATTTGGCACCGTGTTTGTTGATGTCATTTGACCTTCTAACCTCAGTAGGCCACACCCCTTTGTTTACATCACCCATAGACGTAGTGTTTACGGACAATAATAGCAATGAGAATGGATGTGATAGGTACTGTTTAAAATATTGACGTCATTTATTTTTTGGCCCAATTTGATATTTAGTGTTTTTATTCTTTTCATTATATCTTATAATAACACCATTTGCTACAACCGTGTGTAAGCTTTATCTATTTATCTTTGTATTAATCACTATATCATTGGTGTTTTACAGGGTCCTCAAGGCCCAAATGGAAGAGATGGCAAACCCGGACTCCCTGGCCCCGCTGGCCCCCCTGGTCCCCCTGGACTCGGAGGAGTAAGTCCACTGTTCATACTCGCACAATATTCCGCTTGGCTTCAGAGCGTTTCTCTTAAAAGTAGCCCAAAAACTATGATAATTTAGTACTAGCTGTGATTTCACTTCCCAAGCAGAAAAAGCATTAAAATACATCAGTTTGATGTATGAATCTGACTCTCATTCACGGGTTGCAGGCTGTGATCCTGCGCAGCGCTCGGCTGACAGCGTTGATAAACGCCTCTGCTGCTAATTTATTTACAAATCACTGCCTTGTTTTGTTCACCAAAGCTCACCAAACCAAATTCTTATCAACTATGTTGAAATGTCAAGTATTGAAACTTATTAATGATGCCATAATCCTGTGACCTTTGACCTTTTGTCCCGTACCCATTTGACACCATGGCCAACAGATAACACATGAACAATATTCTAGGATACTATTAGTGTTAGTTAAATCTCTTTTAAGTTTTTAAACCCTAAAAAACCCTTAAAAGATGTAGGATGCTCTCTTGCATTTTACAACGAGCACCATTTATTTGTTGTGATATGTTACAGAAGTTGTTTTTTTTTCATGGCTGACTATTGTGTCATGCCAATTATATACTTTAGGTTTGTACTAATGGAAACAGAGACTGTGTTTTATTTAATCAATCCTCTGCTTGTCATTAATCCTGTTATGTAACTAGAATTTTGACTGTATGACTAATTAATCTGTGTTTCTTTCTGTTTAACAGAACTTTGCTGCTCAGTATGATGGTGCAAAAGCTCCTGATCCCGGTCCTGGACCCATGGTGAGGACCCCTCTTACACACACATAAACACACAAATGAATACACACTAAGGTCATTACAAACATTTATCCACAGCACTATTTACTATTTATTTTCCTGTCTTTACATATTTACTTAAAAGTACATAATTATAGTCTATGGTAGGATATTGAATTATATGAATTAACTTTGCCTATTTCTTCTTTTCAGGGTTTAATGGGTGGCAGAGGCCCTCCCGGACCTCCTGGACCCCCTGTAAGTTCACACACACACACACACACACACACACACACCACTGCACATTTAAACTATGGACTCATTTGATTAAACTTGACCAACTACTCATAGTCATAACCTCAAAATGTAATCTGTTGTTTCTATGCTGTCTTATTGCTATTCCTCTTATCATTCAACAGGGACCTCAGGGACACACCGGACACGCTGGTGAGCCTGGAGAGCCTGGACAGACTGTAAGATTATCCCACAAAATATATGCAATTCTTCAAATGATTATGTGATTAGAACTGCTTTGGGATCACTTCCTTGTTAGACTTACCCATGTGATGCCATCATCTTAAAAGTAATCTTTGAGATCTTAACTGTTCTGGTTTTCTTTCTCAAGGGCCCTGTTGGTGCTCGTGGCCCCCCTGGACCCACTGGCAAAGCTGGAGAAGATGTATGTATAAATTTGAGTTTCTCCCTTTGTTTTAAAATTATTTAAAAGGCTTAGTTTTGTCTCTTTCTTGTAATGGATATGAGTTGTTTCTATAGAGTTTCTTGCAGCTAAAATGTCAAATGGTAAAGTTTATTTTGCTGAATTACAGGGTAACAACGGAAGACCTGGTAAGCCCGGAGACAGAGGCGTCCCTGGCATACAGGTGAGAGACTTTCTCCAAAACAAGGAGAATGAAACACAAACAAATACAAACAGACACCTGAACTGTAAATATGGAGTATGACTTAGTAATATTGTCTTTCTTTAAATTGCAGGGTGCTCGTGGATTCCCCGGAACCCCTGGACTTCCAGGAATGAAGGGACACAGAGTGAGTCCTGATCTTTTCCTGTGCTTGAGCTGAACTTTGCCTGCATAGTTCACCTAGTCACCTGAATCCCACTGGCATCTGAAACATGAGAAAATGGTGGAAGAGCTTCCCCTGTGATCTGTAGAAAATTGACTAAAATGTTTTGGAGCTTTGTGCCACATAATGAGCTCTGCTGGGAACATTATGGACCTGACTTTCATTCTCCTGTCTTCCTGAGAAGCACACTAGAACTAAGAAAGAGCCTAATGGCTACCATTTGAGATGTTTAGTCCCTATTTTTGATAATTTATTACGTGACATCTCATCTGTGTAGTGATCTGTGTCACTTCTTGGCTATTAGGTAATGGAAAGTGTCTTCCATATAAACCAGAGCCTGTGGAACCACCTACAAAGACAGACATGCTTGCTTAATGTCTCACATGAGACTTTGGATATCTTGTTGTCAATATGTATTCTGGATATAGGTCAAACATGCATATGTTTTGTTTGTCCGCCATCTCCTATCTTTGTCCATAATCTCTTCTTTTTCCTGTTTGTCTGGAGTAGCACAATTTAGTACAAATAATAATAATAGTACCAGTACCCATTTTACTGTCTCCTTATACCTTTATATAGCCTACATCCTCTCATTTGTTGTCCCTAATAAACATCTTTCATAATCATCTGTGTTTCAGGGTTACACTGGTCTGGATGGACGCAAAGGAGAGCCTGGTACCGCTGGCGCCAAGGTAAGAGTAACAAATGTTCTTACTGACTACTTTATTTCATGTAGGATCCGAGTTTCTTATAATCCTGTATTAATGCTGACGTCAGCTGACTGATAAGAAATCATTGGTATATACTTGATTTTAGTCCTCAGTTTGGTACTGATGAGCTAGAGTTTAGGAACCTAGTAATATATTGTAGTTTCTGTATGTATTTCACATAGGAGAGTTTCTCTAGTGTAAGTGCAATAATAAATTGCCGTAATAAAACAAACACAAACCAAGATTCAGTTTAGACTTGCTTTGTCGGGGTTTTGTCCTGTTAACCTGTTACCTTAAGTCACTTAATTCCAAATACCTCATTAACCTTATTCACCTTCTTCTGTCTCTCCTACAGGGAGAGTCTGGCGCCCATGGAACTGCTGGAAGTCCTGGACTGGCTGTAAGTTTTTCATCAAGTTCTCAAGATTCACCATTTGCGCACAAAACCATAGTAAAACGTACGCTTTAAACCTACATGTTAAATACCCCTGCACAAATAAATCCTATACTCAAATTTCCCCATTGCTGTCATTAACTATTATTCCTCACAGCGATATTGGATGTTGTGTTACTAATTCTATGCATTTCAATCGTTAATAATTCATCAATTGTTTTTTGTGCATCCTCCCTTTAGGGATCTCGTGGTATGGCTGGTGAGAGAGGCCGTGCTGGCCCTGCTGGCCCCGCTGGTGCTCGTGGTGCTGATGGCAATGTTGGACCCGGTGGCCCTGCTGTGAGTATTGGTCCTTAAACCCTTTTGTGATACTAAAATTAATCCCGTTTGGGAATATTAAACTCAAAAAGCTGGTATCATTAATATATCTATCCAGAATGTACTTTATGATTAGTATCTTAATGTGTTAATAATAATGCGTCAAATAACACCCTGTATCAGCTGAATGAGCAATTATCCAGCTAAATGTTGATTATTGTTGATTTACTTTGACCTTAATGTGAACTTTGACCAGCATTACATATATCCTAATGTCATGTCTCTTGTTCCTCTACCTAGGGACCCCTTGGTGCTGCTGGTCCCCCAGGTTTCCCCGGTGGCCCCGGACCCAAGGTAGGTTTGATGCCACAGGAAGGCATTTCCTGTCCTTTGGCAACATATTGAGAGGTTCACATTTAGGATCACAATAGGAGAAAAGTCTCATTAATATACAATATATAATATAATATTAATATTATATATATATATATATAATATTATTATTATTATATAATATAATAATAATAATATTTGAATAGCTTCTTGTATAATATCCCCAGGGGAATAGTTCATACTAGTAACATCCTCAGTAACTCTACACCTGATTACTACCTGATTACTTAAATACATGCCAACACATTCTTATGAAATACAAGTGAATTGTTTTACTTGTCAATGCTGCATTCATCATAATATTACAGTCAGCCTGCAGGTCTTAACGAATTTATTATTGATTTAATTCAATGTTTTGATTATGGATGTATTTTTGTCCTTGACAGGGAGAGATTGGACCTGCTGGATCTTCTGGCCCATCTGGAGCTCAGGGACCTAGAGGAGAGCCCGGTCCCAATGGTGCTGTTGGCCCTGTTGGTCCCGCTGTAAGTATACAAAGATGTTTCCACTCAGATTGCCACCTTCCTGTCACTTGTGACCTGTACTGGAAAAATTCTAAGCAAAAAAAATGTTGTCATATAGTCTGAGTCTGTGATTTAGTCTGTTGTGTTGTTCCAGACTAGATCAGTCATTCCAAAAATGTCCATTAAATTCAAATGTTGATATTTATAGAAAATTATGATTAAACGATTTCATGTCTTTGGAAGTGGTGCCATTGCTGCATTTGTCCCTCAACTGATTGCTTAAATTCTGTAAATAATCATTTACAGAGAAATTATTTTTCCTTTATACATTGTGAGATATTACCATATATTCCATATTATAGTGCTCTGGATTCCCTAATGTCTTGTTCTTTCCTTCCAGGGTAACCCTGGTGCTAATGGCCTGAATGGAGCCAAAGGAGCTGCTGTAAGTATTCAAGTTGTACCATTAAAGCATACATAGGTCAAAGGTCATTTATGTCCCACAGAGGTTACAACAATTAGGCCTATTGCATGCTGCACACACAACACATGAAACATGAGGTTGTTTCACATGATAGCAAGATGCAGTTTTCCTTTTATTCAATTACAATTTATCAGAATATAGTCTCTATTATTAATTATAGGCAAAACACCCAGACATAAGGAAGTGATCAAATAAAAACAATGTTTCAAGTTAGGTTAGTCCTAGTGAGTGATTCTCACCTGTCTGTCATGGATGTTATTTAGGGAACCCCTGGTGTTTCTGGAGCTCCTGGCTTCCCTGGACCAAGAGGAGGACCCGGACCCCAGGGCCCTCAGGGTTCTGCAGGACAGAGAGGCCTTTCTGTAAGCATACAACCATCCACATAAAAACATACAAATTCTCTTGGAAACATGCAGATTTACACACAACACATACACAACACTCACATCAAATGATCTCTTCATGAGCTGTATATCTGTTTTTGTTTTAGGGAGATCCTGGTGCTCAGGGTATTAAGGGAGACTCTGGTCCCAAAGGAGAGCCTGTAAGTTTATCCTCATCTTGTACTTTAGTTTAAAATGTCAAGAAACTGCATCTGAAGACCTCCGCATACACTGTTGCCTTCCTTAGGGTAACTCTGGACCTCAGGGATCCCCCGGACCTCAGGGTGAGGAGGGCAAGAGAGGATCCACTGGTGAGCTTGGTGCCAGTGGACCTTCTGGTGGCCGTGGAGCTAGAGTGAGTACAAGGACACGATCTCTGATGGGTTTGTGATTTACCCAAACAGATCCACATCCAGAGGTTTTGTTACGTGGATCACCTGTTAATGCCTCTGTTTCTCCTTTAGGGTTCTCCTGGCAGCCGTGGTATGCCTGGTTCTGAGGGAAGAACTGGCCCAATTGTAAGTATTCAATGCACAAATATCATTCCACCAATATGGAATTTAATAGCGTAAATCTATATGTAATTACACTGATAAGAAGCCAAAAACAAGTTTTCTTTTGCTTCCAAATATAATCATTCCAAACATTCAGTCATGAGGTAAAATTCCCTCCTCATTTGTCTTTGACCTCTTTGTCTCCTTCTCGTAGGGTATGCCTGGTGCACGCGGTTCCAGCGGAGCACCTGGCCCTCGTGGACCCCCTGGAGATGCTGGCCGTGCTGGTGAGCCTGGCGCAGCTGGTCTCAGGGTGAGTCTTTTGCTATCTTCTGTTTTTGAACAGTGGCAGAGGGATCTGATCTCTGTGTGAGGTTGAGTCCAATACATCACAGAGACATCTTAAAGGGAGACTAGACCTGTGGCAAACTGGAGTAGCTGAATTACAATAGCTTGGAGTGTTAGTGCTGTAATGGTATGAGGCTATTATGTGATGTGAGTTAGCCTTGTGTGAATGATTAAACACAAGATTTGATGTCAGTTGGTGAAAGGGATCAGCTGTAAAAGTACAAATGAACAACAAAACATACATCTTAATGAGAGATGTTTATCTTCTACAGGGTCTCCCAGGAAGCCCTGGAAGCTCCGGACCCCCAGGAAAGGAGGGACCTTCTGTGAGTAAATCTGAATTATACACTGAAGCAGAATTTGTTGTTAATACTCCTTTAATTTTACTTCAAAGACATCCCCATTGCTCTCAGTCTGTGCTGTTTATAATCATATTTGCAAAAAAAAAAAAGAGCAATTAACAGAGATTTATGTTTCCTCCTCCAGGGTGCTTCTGGACAAGATGGCCGCTCTGGACCTCCCGGCCCAACTGGACCTAGAGGCCAGCCCGGAAACATTGGCTTCCCCGGACCCAAGGGACCTTCTGTAAGCCGAAATAAAGCCAAACCTGGAAAATGACATTTGGAACCATATTGTTTTTTGTTTTTCAAGTTTATCATAACCTGTGCTTAACCAACCTTTGACCTCCTTCAGGGTGAGTCTGGCAAGCCTGGAGACAAAGGAGCCACTGGCCCCACTGGACTGAGAGTAAGTCAAAAAATACCCACCTAGTGTTTACTACATATTCCACTATAACTGATAACGTTTTAATATTTAAACTATACAGTTTGTAAGCTTCATTGTCAGGTACATGTCATCATGTTCCTATCTTTATGTTTAGGGAGCCCCTGGACCTGATGGCAACAATGGAGCCACTGGACCTACTGGACCTGCTGTAAGTATCCTTATATACAGCATTCATATCACCATCAGTTAATGGTAGTTTCCCCTTTTATCCAACAGATACATTTTTTACATTGGTCTTCTCTCTTTCCCTCTACAGGGAGGTGCTGGTGAGAAGGGAGAGCAGGGACCTTCTGGAGCTCCTGGCTTCCAGGTTTGAATCCATTATCTGATTCTATATATAAACCAGCAATTTGGAGTAAACTTACTGAGAAACTTCACTTTCTGGTGTTGTTTTATGCACTTGTTGCTAACAAGTAGGAAATCAGACAACGTTTTAATGCCCTTCAGGCCAGTGTTGTGAATTGTGGTTGCCATTCACTGGAATAATAAAACAACACTGATACTGATACATCCTGTACAGCCAAATCAAGTTTGATGCATCAATCATGTTGTGTGTGTGCACCAGCTAGATATTGGAATATGCTCTGCCCATTGTAAACAATATTAAAAACTAACTCCAAATTCCCTGTTGATAGCTACCAAAACTATTTTCCTGTAGTGCCTGTACCTCAGGTGTACTTTCTAGATAGCAGGGTCTGTTGAATCCATTGGTCCTGATGTTACAGCTTGATATTTTCAGGGTCTGCCTGGCCCCGCTGGAGGTGCTGGTGAGGCTGGCAAGCCCGGAGACAGAGTAAGTAACACACAAACACACACTGACTTTCTCCCATGTTGTACAGTCAAACCACAGAATAGTAGAATAAGCAGTACGTTTCTAACTCTCCATCCATGTCTCTATAGGGTATCCCAGGAGACCAGGGAGTTGCTGGACCTGCTGGTGCCAAGGTAAGTTCACTTGTCCATGTCTTTGTTTTCCAGAGCACATTGAAGAGTTATTGGACGGTCTGTGTCTATTTGACTCCTTATTTTCTAGTAGCCTCACCAATTGTTCGGTTTTAGTAAAATGCTAACAACCATGCTAATAGTTAGAATAGCTGAGTAGCCGAAGACATTATACTGACCCCCTCTGTGTGTTCCTCCAGGGAGAGCGTGGTAACCCTGGTGTTGCCGGAGCTAGTGGAGCTCAGGGATCAATGGGACCCCGTGGACCCGCTGGAGCCCCTGGAACCGATGGTGGCAAGGTAAGGTGATGCCATGGTTGTGCCCAGCCAGGAACCGTGTAAGACACAGAGGTTATACATGAAAACTTTGAGTGTAGAAACAGCTCTACTAAACAAAGAATGTACATATGCTTTAGATAAGGGTTGTTAATACGCTCTTTTGATTTCTATCAAAAAAAGAATATGTCAGTGCCTTGCTAAAATGAGAGATAATGTATTTATAAAATCATGTGTGTTTTATACATAGATAAATCATAGTTTGTCATATCTGTCCCCAGGGAGAGCCCGGTGCTGCTGGAGCTGCTGGTGGTCCTGGACACCAGGGACCTGGTGGCATGCCTGGTGAGCGTGGAGCTGCTGGTCCCCCTGGAGGCAAGGGAGAGAAGGTAAATTCCCAAAATCTGCAAATAAAGTGGGATTGTATCCCTTTAAATAATCCATGTTTGTTAATGAGAATATATTTCTTCTGTTTTACTCCCTGTCTTCCACCCTCCTCCTCTCTCTCTTATAGGGAGAGCCTGGCCACAGAGGTCCTGATGGCAATTCTGGCAGAGATGGTTCTCGTGTAAGTTAAAACTCTCATTCTTCTTGAGGCACTTGATATAAAAATCAAACCACTCCATTAATCTGAGCGCAGCAACCAGACCCTTGGTTTTAGTGTCCTCTCCTCTGTTTTTCTAGGGTATGCCTGGACCTTCTGGGCCCCCAGGACCCACTGGAGCCAATGGTGATAAGGTAAGTAGCTGATGTGTGGAAATTACTTACTAGAAAACAAAAAACATAAACCATTAGAATAAAGATGTTAGGATGTACTCTGCATCACAGATTAATTAATGTTACGACCTAAAAATTGCTGCCTCTGACATTATTCAAGATGGCAGACAGACTCTCGTACCAGTGACCTACAATAGAAAACTATCAAGAGGTGTTGTTAACAGTCAAATTGCTGTCAGAAATTCTCTGTTGGCTAACCAACCTGACACCACATCCCTGGACATCCCAGTCCTCTGTAGAAAATTGTGATTACTCCCACTTTAGCATTGTATTTGAAGCTAGAACCTCAACACTGCCACCTGATGGCTATTTTATAATATTACAGCAAAGACTCATCTACAACTAAATGGAGGATAGCAGTGATAATAACATAATAAATGCAATAAATAAAATAAACAAATGGACAATGTTGATACATTTGAAATATTGTCATTTTTTGTGCTGTTTATTGCATGTTGACCTATGCAGGAATATGATGGAGCAGAAATACAACAAAAATAATCACACTTTATTTGCATTACATTGCATAATAAAGAATAAACAAAAGATTACTTTCGTTGCCTTTACATCAGCTGATCAAGTTTTCAAATCTATTAGCTGCTGACCAAAATGTATTTGAATAGACAGCAAAACGTTTTTTCTTTGATTCTATTGCTGTTATTATATATGACAGAGAACAACAGAGTACATTGAAAATGATGCTGATGCTCATGTGTATGAACTTATGGATCAATACTAAGCTAATGAAACACTCACTGTTCTCTCCTCCAGGGTGAGAGTGGTTCCTTTGGACCTGCTGGCCCCGCTGGATCTCGTGGACCCTCTGTAAGTTTGACCATGTTCGCCCCAAATCAACATAAATATCAGATTAGGCCTTAAGACAACATACAGCTCTTATGTACAGCGTAAACTGTCTTTCTGACCGACTGCTTGTTGTCCACAGGGAGAGCGTGGAGAGGTTGGACCTGCTGGAGCTCCCGGTTTTGCAGGACCCCCTGTAAGTCAGCATTCAATCACCTTGCAATACTATATACACACATCCTGTCCTGTCCACTATGATGTAAATCAACACACAAATACATACACACAGACGCACACAATTGCCCAGATTCTGACCCAGCCCCATTACTCTTACTCTCCACAGGGTTCTGATGGTCAGCCCGGAGTAAGAGGAGAGCGTGGACCTTCTGGAATAAAGGGAGAAGCTGGTCCCTCTGGCCCTGCTGGACCCGCTGGACAGTCTGGACCTCTTGTTAGTACCATTTACACCGGACACCACATTTGCATTGCTACTTGGCAAATCTGCTCTTACTGGGATTGGTCTGATATGGACTTTAGCTTTGCATTCAGATTATATTAAATCCCTCTGGGATAAAATGTAGGATTTTAGTTTATAAACTCAGATGAGATATGAGCAATGTTAACTGTCTGATTTCTTTCTGTTCATCTAGGGTCCTTCTGGCGCTGCTGGACCCACTGGCGCCCGTGGAGACAATGGTCCTGCTGTGAGTATTGAAACCAGTTGAAAAGAATATTTCCTCCTGATTACACTTATTGCATCCATAAGCATGTAAAATCCATAAAAACATCAAAGCATACATAAACACAGATTTAATCACTGTTGCACAAACATGTACCTGTGCCATGTGCCACTTACACACACACACACACACACACACACACACACACACACCCACACCCACACACACTCACTTCAGTCCTTGTCAAATCAAGTAAAAGCTACCAGAGCATGTAGTGACTGGAAATTAAAATTAAATCAAATTAGCCAATTTAAACAAAAATATTACAGAATTGTGAAATATAACTTGTTGTATTTTTACCAAATTAGAAAGTCAAAAGACGACTTGGCTTTTTGTTATCCTATTTCTTAAGTAACTGTTTCCACAACAAAAACCATGAAGATGCTGCAGCTTCAGCCACAAACTCAGGATTTTGGTGCTCCTTTATCCTTCCATAAATTGGTTTCTGGGCTCTATTTCTGAGAGTGAATGAGGCTGCAGCAGAACTCCTTACTAGACCTTAAGCCTCATCTCACACCCACACAGCCATCAGATTTGAAACGTTCAAATTTTAAAGTAGCGCAATGTAACATTTTGTGTTCTTTCTGATCTTCTGATCTATTTTTATGGCTAGAAAATACCCATATCTTATTTTTAATGTCCACATCCGTCACACATATAGACACACAAAAACATATAAAGTCACTTCTTGATGGCCACTAGATGACCTTTGATTGTGTGTGTTTCCAATTTCCAAAAGGGTCTGAATGGTTTCCCTGGTGCTGCTGGCAGAGTTGGTGCTGCTGGTCCCTCTGTGAGTATTGATTTTATTTATTTATTTTTACAATAATTTGTAAACACACACACACACATACACAAACCCACATGCCTCACTCCCCCAAACACACACACTCCTTCACATTTAACCCACTCTCCTCCTCTTCCCCTCTCAGGGTATTGTTGGACCCCCCGGACTCCCTGGTCCCTCTGGTAAGGATGGTCCTCGTGGTCTCCGTGGAGATCCTGGTTCCAGTGGTCCTTCTGGAGAGCAGGGTATGGTTGGACCACCTGGTCCACCTGGAGAGAAGGGACCCTCTGGAGAGTCTGGTCCTCCTGTAAGTCATAGCTTAAAATTATGAGACTATGATACACTGAGATTTGGAAAACAACAGTTGAATAAATAAATATCACTTAGCATTATGATTCATAGATCTCCATCCTCATTTCATTGGTATGTGGCCTGTGTGTGTTTAGGGTGCTCCTGGTGCTCCTGGAACCAGTGGTCCTCTTGGACTTCAGGGATTCGTTGGTCTGCCTGGTTCTAGAGGAGATCGTGGTACACCTGGTGGTGCTGGTGCTTTGGTAAGTACAAGGGTTCACCTGTACTATGACCACCTTAGAACCATGTTTTTTAATTGTATAATTCAAACTTATAAAAGCCATCATCTCCAACATGATGGAACAATCCCAAATGTGTCAGTTAAATTTTATCGGTTCCAAAAACAAATACACAACGGACATTGGGCTTCATGCAGGCAAGATTTAAAATATGCATGCATGTTGGGTAACTGAACAGATCACACAGATTTGTCAACATGCCCATTTTACAGGCTGGTTTGAGTCAACACACACACTTTTTCTAAAGAAAAGCTCTACCACAAAGTCAAACATGCATTGCATCAACTCCAGTATGAAGCCTTGGACAATATCTGACCCAGTGATATTCTCTGCATTCTATCACAGGGAGAGCCTGGTAGAGTTGGACCTCATGGTTCCCCTGGAGCCCGTGGTCCCCCTGGCAACATTGGCCTGCCTGGTATGACCGGACCCCAGGGAGAGGCTGGACGTGAGGTAAGGACTGAACATTTCAACTTAAATATGACTTGTAAATGTAAATATGTAAATATGAGTTGTAAATGTATATATGTAAATATGACTTGTAAATGTATATATAGGTATAGTTTCTTGGTTTATTCATTACAGTGAACATACAAAAACAGCTTTTTTGAAGACTATTCCATGGACACAATAAAGATACATAAAGATGTAACAGAAACTTTTATGTAAACTGTAATATTCTCTGTCATCTACAGGGTAACACTGGTAACGACGGACCCCCTGGTCGTCCTGGTTCTCCTGGATTCAAGGTAATGCCCTTTCATACACCTTAAAGTATGTTTGTATAGACACATATCTTGTGCTCTGACTTGCATCTGCCCTTTTCCACTATGTTTAGGGAGACCGTGGTGAGCCCGGACCTGCTGGTTCCATGGGACTTGCTGGTGCCCCCGGACCTGCTGGACCCGCTGGAGCTTCTGGCAGACCTGGAAACCGTGGAGAGGCTGTAAGCATAGACAGCAACCCATTAAAAATGAATTAACTACTAGACAGATTATTTTCATCACTGAATTATGATTTTTAACATCCACAATAATTAGCTTGCTTCACTCATCCTTTTATTCTGGTCTGTTCTTGTTTCTAGGGCCCATCAGGTCCCTCTGGATCTGCTGGCCCCGCTGGAGCCAGAGGTGCCGCTGTAAGTACAGCAAACATGTATATAGTCATAGAAAGAGAAAAAAGTACACCAATGTTCCACATCTATTGCACAGAACGGTTTCCTGTTTCCATAAAAACTGTATCCTATTCCAGCAACATGTTTCTGTCTGTGTGTGTGTGTGTGTGTGTGTGTGTTATAGGGACCTTCTGGACCCCGTGGTGAGAAGGGAGTTGCTGGAGAGAAGGGAGAGAGAGGCATGAAGGGTCTGCGTGGACATGCTGGTCTCCAGGGAATGCCTGGACCTTCTGTGAGTGACGGCACACCATCATAATGCACACAAAATATGTAAACCTGCAGCTACATGTGCTGGTTTTTACCTGATTCCAAATGCATTGTAGGGTTGATGTGAACACTTCACACAGAGAAATCTTATTAATGCTGTTACTACAATGTAATTCAATGATGCACTTTCTTTCCCCACAGGGACCCTCTGGTGACAGTGGACCTGCTGGAGCTTCTGGACCTGCTGGACCCAGAGTGAGTACAATCCTAATTATCCACGATAAACTAAGGAACAAAGTCCCGAGGAACCATGTCCTGAATCCAACACTTACACATGAGCTTTTAAGTTAGTCAGGCAGATTCCACGGCAGAAAGTGTATCTATCGTGTTCATTATACTCTTATATGATGAACCACATTCAGAGCTCATGATAACTTTCCTAATGGTGACAACACATTCATCATAATCTTCATTTTCAACAGTTTATTTTGTTCTTCTCGTGATCACTAAAGCACCAAACGCAGGAGATACCTTAGTTCACAGCCATATGTAATGCAGGATTTCAAAATGTTTGACTGTGTCATGTGGTGTTCTTCAGGGACCTGCTGGACCCCACGGACCCCCTGGTAAGGATGGCAGAGCCGGAGGCCATGGTACCATTGGTTCTCCCGGTGCTCGTGGACCCCCTGGATACGTTGGACCTTCTGTAAGAACATACAGAATTTGGTCATTTTGTAAACCAGACAGTTTAGCTCCATTATACATCAAAGGATCCTCTGTAAGGGATCTGGCTGCAACTGTGATCTACATATCTATCCACCCCCTTGTACATATCAGGGTCCTCCTGGATCTCCTGGTCTGCCCGGACCTCCCGGCCCCGCTGGAGGTGGATATGATGTCTCTGGATATGATGAGTACAGAGCTGATCAGCCCGCTCTGAGAGCCAAGGACTACGAGGTCGATGCCACCATCAAGTCCCTCAACACTCAGATCGAGAACCTGCTCACCCCTGAGGGATCCAGGAAGAACCCTGCTCGTACCTGCCGTGACATCAGGCTCAGCCACCCTGAGTGGAGCAATGGTAAAGTTAATTTAATCTGATAGCACTGTGGCGCATATATACCCCTACATTTAGTAAGCTTTAGTCATGTTTTGGAGTCCATCTCTTTTCATCAATTTGACTCCCTTTCTTCTGCCTTGTAGGATTCTACTGGATTGACCCCAACCAGGGCTGCAACAATGATGCCATCAAGGTCTTCTGCGACTTCACCACACGCGAGACCTGCATCTATGCCCACCCTGAGAGCATCGCCCAGAAGAACTGGTTCAGAAGCACCGAGAGCAAGAAGCACGTCTGGTTCGGAGAGACCATCAACGGTGGTACTGAGGTGAGCGTCTACAGAGAGCGGACACATTTAACACCACACAAGACCAGAAAATAACAACTAACAGAAGTAATTCATTCTATATTGGAAATATGGACTGTCATTCTTTCCTCCATGCAGTTTGCCTACAACGATGAGACCCTCAGCCCCCAGAGCATGGCCACCCAGCTGGCCTTCATGCGCCTGCTGTCCAACCAGGCTAGCCAGAACATCACCTACCACTGCAAAAACAGCGTTGCCTACATGGATGGTGAGAGTGGCAACCTGAAGAAGGCTGTGGTGCTCCAGGGCTCCAACGATGTGGAGCTGAGGGCCGAGGGCAACAGCCGCTTCACCTTCTCCGTGCTGGAGGATGGCTGCACTGTGAGTAGCTCTTCTTCAGTTGTTTTCTTTAGTCTTACCTTCTTGGTTTCAGCTTCATTCTTCCTCATGAAAAATAACTTATTCTGTATATGAATGGCTAAATTGATGCAATTTTGATGGAGAGAGAGCTAATATATCATACAGCTGTCTATTTGTATTGTTTTGCCACTATTCTAAAACGAGGTCTCTCCTTATCTTTCCTTACACCTGCAGAGACACACTGGTGAATGGAGCAAGACAGTGATTGAGTACAGAACAAATAAACCATCTCGCCTGCCCATCCTCGACATTGCACCTTTGGACATTGGTGGAGCTGATCAGGAGTTTGGTTTGGACATTGGCCCAGTCTGTTTCAAATAAATAGACTCATGATAAATTAACACCAAAAAGAGAGAAAGAAAGAAAAAACAAAATCTCTGCCCTTCTTTCTGTGTTGTTTTTTTATACTGAATGCTGATTTCTCTCTGCGCATCCACTTGCTTAAGATGGGCAACTATCTCAGAGGACTGAATGGACTGAACGGAGCGTTTGTGCAATGCAAATTAATACAGCAACCCAAAGGGACGCGGGAAAACAACTTGTTGTGGGACATCATGTCATCCTTTTGTAAAAAATAAAAGAAGTGTAATAAAAACGCTGAAAGTATGCATCACTTTGTGGTCTTTGTATATCTTCCAAGGAGGAGGTTTAAAACCACAATTTCCATGAAAAAAAGGTTTAAACTACCTCATGCCTGTACCTAAAGAAAATACTATTGACAAAACCTGGGTCCACAACAGAGATGTTAAGACTTCTAATGCTTCAAGCTTTGTCCCGTATCGGAAGGTGCTCAGTTACTTGAAGCAGAGATCTATGGTGCTAATATGCAGCTGTGGAGCATACCACTTTTTTACTGTATTACTTTGTATTGACCTGTGAGGAGTCTTGCATTCGTCCTTTGATACTCCCCCACTTTAAGCAGGTGGAATGTTCCTAAACCTGATGTCTGGTTTTGTTTTTGTTTTATTTTATTTGGTTCTTTTTGTTTTGTCTAGAAGGTTTTTTTTTTGTTGTTTTGGTTTTTTGTTCAGGCTTTTTTTACTCTTCAATCCCCACACAGAGTGTTCATACTGACAGCACATATTTCATCCAATTCTGAATGGTTTTTAGGCGGCCTCTCTCTCTCTCTCAAAAAATGACACCACAAAGTCTATTGTACCTATTTTGTATATGTGAGATGTTTAAATAAATTGTGAAAAGTTCTGAAATAAAGCATGTCCAATGTTCCAAAACACACTACTCAGTGACTTAAGTGCTTTCATGTTTTAATGACACCATTGAAGGTGTGTCACTGTATTTTGGTTCTAGTTTGGTTGATCATTTACATATCATCACTGACTTAAACATCTTCCTGTTGTGGAAGCACAGCCATATCCACATTTACCTTCCCCATTATTTCTTGCTTTTCAACAGTACATCTTATTTTAATGTACAGTAAATTTCTGTTGACACTGTCCATGCCAATGTGTGATTACTAACGTGCATTGTTTCTTGTAAATATGCATCCTCTCTGATGTTGCTTTCCCTTGCATAATACAGCTTTTGCATCCAAATAAATTTCTGTGATTTGGATACAGGCTTGAATTGCAGTGATGCATGCACACCAATATTAGTTAGATTCCATACAGGAACATGGCATTCCTGTTTTGTCACTTTGTCAGAAGCTGAGAATCAGTGTGTTAAGGGAACTGGGATATGCAGGCTTTCTGAAATGTTTGACTGAATTGTACCTCCACATGTAGGAGCAGTTCTGTTCAAGGCTAACAGACTCAGCTAGAGTTAAAGGCATCAATACATGAGACCTGCAGTTCTTTTTTTACCCACTAGAGGGCGGTATGGCGTGTTTTTATTAGCCTCCCTGCTCCATGTACGACACATTTAGCCTTAGACACGAGGCACACAGGCAAACTGACACACCATCCTCCACTACTTCGATGCCTTAGACACAAGATGCATGTCTAAGATCTACAGTATATTTTATGCATAAAATGAATGATATTAAAACAACATATTGGACGTTTAATGCTACAGACATCGGGCCACAAACACAAATAGTATTGTTTACATTAAACTGGCACAGCTATAGGGACATTTGTGTTGATGATGATGGAATTGTTTGCAATAGAGGTGGTGGAAGTAACAAATTATATTTACTAATGTACTGTATGTAAGTACAACTTTGAGATACTTTTACTACATATTGCATGCTACCTGTTCAGAGGTAAATATTCTACTTTTTACTTTACATTTATCTGACAACAAGAGTTACTATTTACTTTGCAGAACAAGTAAGTAAGTAAAAGCCATACTGTCGGGTAAGTAGAAATATCTAAGTATGGTTGGATTCACTTTTTAGGTGGCCTAAGTAAGAATTGGCGGTTTTCATCCCTTTGCCTCCATTCTATGCCCAGGATCTAGAGATCTAGAAAGATTTCTCTTCTTTAATAAAGGCATCTTTCTTTAGGGATATGCACCATGTGAGCACAGTATGAACTGAAACGAAGTCTCGAAATGAGGTTATGTAACAATGCAGGACCCATCGTAGTTCAGATTGTACTTAAGTGGTGCAAATTCCTAAAGGGTTTTGCAATTAATCAAACTGCTTTCAATCAATTGGCACACAGTGAACCTCGGGCCGTTTGGGGTCTACGGCAGCCAAGACAGAATATGAAGTAGCTAAAATTAGCTGTAACATGACAATGAATCAGTAATCATAATCCAATACTATTATGCATACTGGATACTTTTACTTTTGATACTTTAAGAACATTCTTAAACAAAGGATCTGAGTTGTCCTTGAACTCCACTTCTGACTCACTCCAAACCTGCTGATTTATTACAGCTGCCGTCGATGGTGAGCACGTAACCCACAGACTTGGTGGGACATCTTCTGTCCTTTACAGAAACATACTGTGTGTTTTCAGAGTAGAGTGGTGTGGTGGCAAAATTTCTCTTTATTACATTTCTTATGATTTAATATGCTTTGCTTTAATAACTGTACATGAATGTCTGATCATGTTTACCCTTTGCACTTAGATAATTTCTGTCAATGTCATCTCTGTCGTAGCAGACAG
>JAVQJD010088956.1:0-11911 GCA_036023655.1 Nannoperca australis | reverse complement strand
TTTTTTAAAATTTTCTTTTGTTTACAGGGTTTGTTTTTTTTGTGTTTGGGGGTTGGTCTTTTACTTTGTGTTGTGTTCTCTTTATCCTTAATCCCAACCCCCCCCCCCCCCCCCCACACACACACACTTACAACTACTCCTCCCCCCCTCTCCCCAGGGTCGAGAGGCCAGGGCTGGGCAAACCAGACAAGGCAACAGGTACCTCAGGTGGAGGGCGCAGTGCGGCTAATGTTACTGTGTGGCTAATGCGGGCTACTAACACTCTTCTGCTATTTGCATAGCATGGTGATGATCACAAGGGAACACTTTGATTTGACATTAAACACTGGTGTTCTCTGAGACTGATGTCAAACCAAGTGAGCAATAACAAATGGTTAACAGTGAAACAAAAGATGATCAAACGTGCCAACAGATGACACATATTTTTGTTAGGTTATAAATTAAATGTAAAGGTTAACTGATGTTGAATCTACACCATACATTTGATTGTATGTATCAGAAAGAATCTTTGTTACTATTATATTTCTTTGTGATAAGAAATAGTGAAATTGAATGAAATTACATCTGAAATTAAGCTTTGGGGCATATAATTATACATTAAATATTTTAAATAATTAATTACAGCAATTGGTCACAGGAAAGGTTGATCAGATTGCCTTATCAGCTCAGTGCAATGAAACAGTAGTAGATATTAGTTAATAGTTTTACAATGTTTTATGCAAAAGTCTGCTGTTGCCAAGAAAGCGTAATGTCTTCTGTATTTCTAACCACAACTCAGTAGCTTTCACTTTCAAAGCTTACTAACTCTGATAATTTTAAGTACTAATGTACCACCTAATCACTTGTGCAGGTCTTTGTGTTGCTTCCACCAGTTATGTTATCTGGTGCTTAAATGATTAGTCTTCTAGCTGATTAGTCTAACAACAACAAAGAAATCACCAATTTTGATGATTAATTATTCAAGTAAGTTTTTTGGGGGCATTTCATAGTCAAACAATCAGTTAATCAAAAAAACAACACCACATTAATAAAAATGTATTGCACTCCTGATTTTATCTTAATATTATAATAAGGTATATCATTAACAAATGAACGCTTATTTACCGCATCAATTAAAAACATTTACTTGGTCTTATATTCAAGTAGCTTTCCACTCTCTTTCTTGTCAGCATAGATTTATTATAAGGACCATTATAGTATATACCATGCCCGTCATGAAAATGGGACTTGCTGTCAAACACTATACAGCTGGTGTGACAAATGATTTAATAGCCTGTAATTGAGCTTGCTGGACGGTGGGATTAGATGTGTGGCCTGTAATGTCTTATGAGAAACAGTATTGAAGTGGCATGTCTCTCTCTAGCTGCTCTGTCTAACTGTTTTAATTTGTGGGTTCTGCTTCTGCGCTCATGTCTTCATTGTCTCTTTCCCACTGAGCAGCAGTTGGGCAGTGACGCCTCCCGCCCCGTCGTCATCCAGGTGGCAGAGTCGGCCTACAGGTTCACCCTTGGCTCCGTGGCAGGCGGTAAGAGTCACGGCCCATTGGCTCCCTGCATACCTTCACCCCACCGCCCACCCACCTACCTGCTTGCGTGCCTACCTGCCCCCCACCCTCTGCTGTCCTCATAAGAAAAGGGTGAGACGGAGAGAGGACAATGAGCCCTTTATTGGCCTTTCCTTTGCTTACAAGAGCAACGGTTGCTCCCCTGCTTAAAGAGAAGTGCTCTCTCTCTCTCTCTCTCTCTCTCTCTCTCTCTCTCTCTCTCTCTCTCTTTTTCCCGCTCTTTACCATCCCTCTGTCTCTGTAATGTCTCTCACCTCTCTGCGTGCCATGGGAAAACCCTCCTGTGTGGATTCTTTTGTACCTGTGCGAGTTATCAGAAGAAAGAGGGAGGATGAGGGCGGGGGTGAAGGGTGGTGCCTAGGCCTTGTGTTTGACTTCAGACTCCCCACTGTTTTTTTGCTCCTCCTCCTCCTCCTTCTATCCCAAGGGAGACAGCTTAATAAGGAGGTATGGGTCTGCCATCACTTCTTCTCTCTCTGCCTCTCTCTAATTAAGTCTGTCGCCTTGGGTCGGTTCTTTTTGTTTGTGTCCATCTGACGGTCCAGAGACACTGGGACTCAAAACACTTTGTCTTTCTTTACATTAGCCCCACAAACTTCCCCTTCCTCTTCTGCCTTTTCCTCTTCTTCCTCTTAAAGGGTCAGTTCACCCAAATTACAAAGGCATATTTTCACACCTATCTCCAGTGGTATTTAGCAGTTAGTTTTAGTTTTCCACCTCAGTCTAATGTCGGTGCTCACAGCAGTGTAAGACAATTTCACAATACTTCTTTCTGTAAGGTTTGCTAATAAGAGATTTTTAATTTGCACTTTTAAACTCTCTTAACTGCACAAATTAGTCATAAATTGCTAATTTCAACCTGATAAACACCACCTGTTCATGTGTCGGTGCATGTTCAAGAGATTTGTTTCATTCACAAAACTGTTACCAAAGAGTAAAAAATATAAGCAGAGCTTCAAGTCCTGCTGCCAGAAATCAGCAGACAAAAAGAGAGCAACTTTAGCTGTGACAGTGGAGGTATTAGGAGACTTGAAACAATTAGGACATATTGATACAGCTGCCAAGGATGTGTTATCAGAGCAGTGCTGTGACAGAAATAAAGAGAAAATTGTTAGACATGAAGTCCCGGAGATGGAGGAGAGAATAATAAACAGTAGCTGTTAGCTGTTATAATGGAGGATGGTCCTGCTGGACAGCGACTTGCAGCTGAGGCAGCTTTTGGAGTGAGAGCGTGGTTTTGGTATCATTTGCCACTTAAGAAGAAATCTATTCATACAAGTGGTTCTTGTATAAGCACATCTGTCTGTTAACCTTATCTTAGATCAGCTTAAAGTCATTATCATCAAATATCATAGGACCCTAACAACACTATCTTCTATTTACACCTGCTCATCTTTGTCTGTTTGTTTTGCAAAGTTTTTTTATTACTGTTGTCTTCAATTGCAAAACACAATACCGATACTGGCTAAGGCAAGGGGAGGACAATTTACTTACAACCACATAAGTAAATATTTGTATTGAAATAAACAAACGTTGCTCTCATAACATGTGACCAGGATCTAAATATGTGTTTCTTTTTAATACTCTGTAGCCATGGGTGCCACAGCAGTGTACCCCATCGATCTGGTGAAGACTCGCATGCAAAACCAGAGGAGCAGTGGCTCCCTGGTGGAAGAGCTCATGTACAAGAACAGCTTCGACTGCTTCAAGAAGGTGGTGCGCTACGAGGGCTTCTTCGGCCTTTACCGAGGTCAGTACACAAATTTCAACCTCCAACATTAATGTGCAATGTAGAAATATCCACATATTGTTAGTTCTGCAAATAGGTTGCAGATGCAAATTGTACAGTTGATACCATCTTTGAGTTCTCCATGCAGCATTTATCCTGCATTAATAGTGCAGCAGCTGCTGGGAGGTTTATTATACTTTCACTTTAATGCCAATTTAATATCACTAGTACTTTCCAGATCTTTCTTCTCAGCATAAAACACTCCAACAACAGTATCTCCAACACTATGATGGTAATAGATAGTTAAGTAAAATAAGTTTACCAAACATTCATCCCTAAGTTTATATTTACATATGGCTCTCAGGAAAAACAACTTAAAGGCAGTCAAATCCACAAAACAGGTTTTGGGAAAAACAAAAAGAGCAGACATGAGAAAGAAGGAAGAAGAAGTGAGTAGTAGGGACAATAAAAGAGAAGAGAGAGGAGACAAGAGGAGAAGAAAAGTGTAGGGTGGACGGAGGGCGGTGTGAGTTCACCTCTCTGTTGACCTGTCTCCTTTGAAGTGATTACCAGCTGGCTGGGGACTTTCAGAGCAGGACAATGAACGTCACATGCAAGGCCACATACCTTTAGGCCTGTGTCACGATGTGGTGATGTCGCATGTCTGGCCTTATACACTCAAACAAACAGTCACACAGACACCGAGCAGACGCAAGTATGCAGGCATGCACACACAGACATGGTGGCGACTTCTTGGGCACGCAGGTACGCACATACCAGGGCACGACATCGCTAATGACTACCTGCCCTGTCTTCAGAAGCCGGGGTTAGGGTGTCTGTGTCTGTATTGTTGGGGTCGGATTGAAAAGAGGTCCCCTGGAAACGGTGGCGGGGCCTTTTTAAAATCCCATGATTCTGATTGACAGCACCGGGCTCCCAAGAGGAAACTTGAATGCTTGAATTTCTGTGGGAAACACAAAGGACGTCAAGAGTGGAATGGCTTCATAGACACAGAGACAGACAGGTCTGGCTCCAGATAGATGGCCAGACAGGTATCCTGACAGCCAAACTGTAGTTATCTATTATAAGTTGAAAGTTCCTTCACAGAAATCCTCTGCTGAGAGAAGAATGTGGATTGGCACAATTACTATTGTAGTATGATGATCTCTTATAAAGAAAACGGCACAATAGAAACTGGAACATCTATCCAGTTTTTTTTATGGAGATTATTTTGCCAAAATAAATTAAATGTATTTTCCCATGACCTCTCGTGTGTATATGCACATGTATTATATGTTTCACAAATGTTTTTTGTTTGCTTTTTTCTGAGGTCCTCTCGACAAGTTCCAAATTGAGTATATGATTGTGTGTGTGTGGCCTTGTTACTCACAAACTACTCTTGATTATTAACTGTGTTTGTTACTTGAAGTGTGTGTCAGACATGCTCCTTGCCTCGGGCTGGGTTGGGGGCCAAGTTTCATTGTGCCCTGTTGTGATTATTTTGTTTATTTTTATCCTGCTCTGGTTTGTAATTGAGGTCTGCGTAAACTTTTGGTTGGTTTGTTTTATACTCTGCCCTTTTTTCCTATTCTGGGAAGCAGTTTCTCTCTCTTCATCCTCTCTTTACCCCTTCTTCCTCGCTCCCTCTTGTTGCTACTCTGATGTCCCCACACTCCACATCAATAGATTTCATTAACCTCTGGGGGATCTTGCAGGGTCGGACGCATGCAGCGAGAAGCCACACATCATGTGGCGTGTGTGGAAGTGGTATATGTATGTGTAGGCATGTTTGTGTGTGTGTGTGTGTGTAAGTGAGTGGGGGTACCACAGCCCTCTTTTTTTCTAATCATCTCGTCGTTTTCTAATGATAGGTCTTGTACCACAGCTACTGGGTGTGGCGCCCGAGAAAGCCATAAAGCTCACAGTAAGTCGCTGTGTTAGAAAGCGCATACACACAATGTTTGCACATTCACACAGACGGAGATCCATGAGATTCTTCCATTGCTTCAGTCTTTTGGATGGATTTTATATTATGCGATACAAATAGATGACCTACTCTATAGTTACATATTGCTACATGCACATAACTTGTATAACCTTTAAATAGGCATCAGCATTACTGTTGTTGTTACAGCGTATGTGCTCATTAATGCTGTATGCTTGTCAATACCACATATGTAAAGTTTTAAACTCAAGTTGTGAATTAAAACATGGTTATCATTCAGTGTAAATGAAATACTAGTCACTAGTAAAGTATTTGTTCTTTAAATTTTCTAAACCTTTTCAGTCCTAAGACATTGTACACTATATATTGACTCTATATTCATATCACGTTCCACCATAACCATTTTCAAAATCCTTGGTCTGATGTTATAACCTTTTTGTTTCCAGGTGAATGACTTTGTGCGAGGAAAGACCAGACAGAAAGATGGCACAGTCCCGCTGGCAGCTGAGATCCTGGCCGGTGGATGTGTAAGTCTCAGGTCGACTGTTACACTTGTTACACTTCATAATGAGAACCCAAATCTCTCCTACGAGTCCTGTGAACGTGTTGTCGGCGTGAATGCCGCCACAGATATTCAGCGGCTTTGCAGCAGCGTGCAAGTACTTTGCTCAAATACAGTCAACGTTCCACTTTTCTGTGTCCACCTTTTTTTCCATAAAAGCCCAAACATGGAGCCTCACTCTCTCCCTCTCCGTCATCCTGGCTCTTCAAAGTGCACTGTGCTGAAATGATGCAGTACAGTACACAGACAGTGTAGTACTAAGGCAGCATACATATCCTAACTATGTTTACCTGTTTTCTGAGTGCCGCCCCTCTGACAGTTGAGCAGACAGACATGAACCTGTTTGGAGGCCAGAAGTCGCCATTTGTTGATGGTACGTGTAAAGATCACACATGAAAGGGCAAACGTGCATACTGTACATGCTCGCAGGAGTGCATGCATATACGACAAACAGACAAGCATACAAGTGCACACACACACACACACACACACACACACACACACACACACTCTTACAAGGAGGAAAAGAAGATTGACAGCAGCTGCTACCTGAGACTACCGCCCACCCCTCCCACCAGTCTGTTACCTGCTCCCTTGCCATCATAGGTTTTGATCACTGAGCTGTCACAGTCTACCCCCAACGCATGTATGCACACACACACACACACACACACACACACACACACACACACACACACACACACTGTGAGTCCACCAAGGCCGGCAGCTTCAGCCCGAGCAAATGAAAGAAGGTCTTTCACTCAACCCTCTTTTGATGCTGATCACTAAAGCAAAGTATTTCAGGTCACACAAGTCATTATGGGTTTAGCTCCACTCAGGCACATTCAATTGACCTTACTAGTTCTAGGAATATGTTTAAGAAATGTTTTAGCACGGTACATTTGGCGTAATTTTGCGTTCCATTTAGGAAAGTGATTTGGTTTGTGATGGAGACAAAAAAAGAAAAAAAGTGTAGCAACTACAGGGAAGCAGATATCCAGTGCTAAATGATCAGCAATGTACTCGGTGTGAAAAGTGGTGGTTACCTTTTTTTTTCTTTTTACACAACCCATATGGATTGAGAAGCAGAACCATAACAGATGCAGAGGAAGAGGAGAGGATAAATGTAGAGGAGTGGAGTGTGGATGGATGGATTTTTCCTCTTTTCCTCCGTGAGCCGTCGTGACAGCTCCTTTCATCCTGGCTGAGGCCCTGGTGTTAGTGCTGGCACTGTACTCTGCCTGCCACTTTATTACACACACACACACACACTCTCACACACACACACAGACAGAAGTCGAACCCTCCTGAACCCTGTTTTAGTGAGGCTCCAGCCACAGCACATGAAATCTGTTTATATCATTTGGTAGCTGTGAAAGTGTTGGTTTGGATCACAGTGTCCGCCTCAGGTCCACAGGCTCTGAAGCAAAAGACAGAAGGAGAGAAAGACTGAGAACGGGGTTATGGTGATGTTATATGTCGGCTTTCTGTATCAAACTTACCTCTCCTCCTCTCCACCCTTTCCTCACCTCACCTCCTCCTCTTTCCCTCTCTAAACCCGTGGCTCAGCACCATTAAGCTTCAGTACGGGTTGCCAGTTTCTAATGATTATTTGGTAAGAATGGCATGCTCCGTCGACTGAGCTGGCTGGATGCTTATCTGGCAGTTGTATTTTAGGACTTAAGTTACACAAAATACTTACTGGGTCATTGCTGAGGAGGAGGGCTGGGTTAAGACAGAGTCAGAACACAGTAATACTTTGTTCATGCTCATTGTGAATGTATCATAGTGGTTTACGTCTTTGTAATGGGTTTCTTATTCAGGCCTGAATTATGAAAACATTATCAGAGAATCTAATACACACACACACACACACACACACACTCTCAGACCTGTGCATGTAGCACAAAGGGTTTTAGGTACAAATGAAAGTGTGATTGTTATTTATGGTTAACAGTTTTCAGTGGGTGCTAATCTGTTGTATGGCCATAAGTGAGCGGTTGCCGTGTGTATTTGCGTTGGGGGGGTTCCTCAAACTTTACTAAGCTCTTTCTGCAGCACACACACGCACACACATGGCCAGGAGCTGTGATGCGTGCATAAGGTGCTGACGTCCCAGGTTTCTAAGGATCACCTTGCCTTGTAATTACCTGGGAATCATGAGAGAGCCGCCAACGCTGTCACTCCATAATCACAACCCTCAACCTCTCTGCCTCAACCTCGACCTTCCCTCACGTCTCTTGTTTTGACTACTCCTCTCTCTGTTTCTGTCTCACCATCTCTCCCTCTTTCATTAGCTCACTCTGTTTATTTGTCTGTTTGTCTTTTTTTTCTGTTTGTCCTTCTCTGTCCCCGGACGTCCAAAGTTTTAAAGAGTGCTTTTCCACAGCGAAGTAGAAGTTGTTGGATGGTGAAGCGCCCCAAAAAATAGTTCTGCTTTGTCACGCCTTTTATCTCATGCTGTCAGGTCTAATTGTCAGCTCATCTCTCTGAACAATGTTGTTGTTTACTCTCCTTGAGTAAACGTCGTCTCCATCTCCTCCATTTCCAGTCTTATTAGTATCCAGTTGAAGCAGCCAACACTGCTCTGGGCCGGAGCCAATAGCCTCTTAATGCTCGCGCTATTAGCCAGCATGTAATCAACTAGGTTATTTCCATAAAACAAGTCATAAAGAGTTAACTGTGAGATGTAGCAGCCTTAGAGCAGCAACCCTCCTGCTATTCACAGCCTCTCATTGGGTCTGGAAGGGAAGCTCTAGCCCACTATACTCTGTGTTATTTAAAAAGCGGCTGTACACACATTCAATGAGACTATTATGATCTCTGTGTCTCCCTCTCTTCTCTTAGGCAATAAATGGTAACAGTTAAAATTGAGGGACATTAAGTAAAAAATATGCCCATGTTGCAGATTAAAAGAGGCGACAAGCACAGTCTATCTTTCATAACGAAGTGAATGAAGCCAGGAGGGAGATGAGGAGAGAAACAACAACAAACAGACCAGGCCTATTTAAGACAGATATGGCGCCATGGCAACCGATTGCTATCTAATTGCGATGTGCCGCCCTTTCGCGTGTAGCTACAGTAACCACTGGCAACCGAAGCTGGAGCGAGACAATATTAGAGGGAGATCGTTTGAGGGGAGGTCAAAGCAAGAAACGGGGAGCGAGAGAGAGAGAGAGAGACAATATTGGAAAAAGACATTCAGGAGGAAGAGAGTGAGAGAAACAATTAAAGGAACATTGAAGACACAGAAGTCAGAAGAAGCCCATTTAAAATCTTCAAATGTTGTAAACATTTCTCTGTATCAAGAAGCATTCTGGAAATGCCGTCATGTTTCCTGACTAGACGCAGTTAACCATTTGTCTTGCCACAACTCCCCCACAGCAGCTACCTCTTATACGTAAAAGCCCTGCTGACCTGAAAGGCACAGAAACCAGTCTAAACTTGCTGCAGTGTTGTTGCCCTCCCCTCACAAGTACAGGTTTGGAGAATGGTGTGAAGTGAGAGGTTAGAGAGAAAAAGAGAAGTCAGAGTCCCCGCAGGGCCTGTGTGATGAAGACAAACAGCTGACAGACCCGACTGCATCAGCTGGATTTCCCGGCACTCTCCTGTACTCTCCTCCTCTCTGCATGTTTGTTTTGCAGCTGGTTGCTGAGGCGGCACTATTGTTAAGTTGCATCACTGGCCGCAGTTGTGTGCAACCAAGATAATAGTTACATTTTCAATCTTGATTGTATTATAATGTTTTTTTAAAAATTATTAAATTGATGTGTTATGTTTAAATAAATACTTCATCCTTAGTGGAACTCAGACACTCAAAATTTGACATTAAACATAGACAAAATGAATTCTGAAATGGAGTACTATTTGTGGTTTACATGTTTAACTTGAGTTTCTAATCCATTTCTGTCTTCTTGAAGTTCACACCAGTGATTTCTTTTTGTCTTTCTGTTCCTCCAGGCTGGTGGCTCCCAGGTGATCTTCACCAACCCTCTGGAGATTGTAAAGATCCGTCTGCAGGTGGCAGGAGAGATCACCACGGGGCCGAGGGTCAGCGCCCTGTCTGTCATCAGGGACCTAGGCTTCTTTGGACTTTACAAGGTGAGAAATGTCATCGGGGTTAGAGGTGCATGTAGAGGTCATTACCCACAACACGATGCAACTGGACACTAAAGGCTTATGTATAGCGGATGTAGTTCAGATGCATTTGTGTGGAGCCTTTTTCTCACTGTTTCAATGCTGGTGAGACCCCCGTGTCTGAGCCACAAATTGCCTTTATTCATCGTTGTTAGAGGTTTTGCTTTTGACAATATATTTATTAGTTTTCACTTTTACAACAAGTAGAAGATAGATACATTTTAAAATCCACAAATGAACCATAAACAAAGAACACCAGCTCAGGTTCATACAGACAACACCAGAGGTTACAATTTGAATGTGCAATAAGAACAATCGAGAAAATCCCTGCGGCAGGACGGCAGAGACACCAGGCTCTACATTGTACACATAGGGTTCCCAGATGTTATAGTCTGTTTTGAATGTAAGATATATGTAAGTAACTTTAATGGCACTAAATCAAACAACACTCTCTGCCAGCCTGTAACAGTTTTCCATAAATCCACTGCAATAAAATGTTCTTCCTCACAGCACAAGTAAGAACACAGTACAATCTCTTGTTTGTTGATGTTGCATATGTGCTTTGGACAGTATTTTAACACGTGGTCTATTTCGTTTTGTGATCTGCTGGCATGATTTTACAAAATACAGATTTTTAGCTTGCGAATGTAACGTAACTGCAATGTTTATACATGGCAGAAGAGACAGAAGACAGAAGAAATGATCCACTACAACACACTTTGTGTGACTACTTTGATAATATATTTCCATTTAAATCACATTTATCTTTTAAATGTGAGGTACAGTTGTGGAGGAATTCCAAAGCCATGTTATTGTGTAACGCTGAATTCAAGTAAGATTTTTTTTGCCACTAGATTAAATTAAACCACTGCCAGACGTCCAGTATCCATTTTATTGTAATTTCACAACAATCCATTATTTCTCGTTACTGTTATGACTAAATCATATTTGATTTTTCAAATGAACTGTTGTGCAACGATACATATTGCCTTACCCCACATCAGCTATAATTTAAATCAACAAATCCATGTGGTCTCCTGTTCAAGAACAAGAAAAGGCACAATTTATGCTAAAAGCTGTATTTAACCTTAATTGCCATAATTGGTATTTTTCCAATGGCACAGGGCTAAAAATTACAGCGCACTGTTTGAACATATTAGGGTTGTATGATATTAAGCACCCAACACACTGTAAAGCAGGCGTGAAAGATTATAGAGCCAAAAGGGGCTAATATAAAAATATTGTTGCCTTGGTGTTTTAATGAATATTTTCTGTATTTTCATAGTCATTATTCTTATAAATATTATGACTTCTAACAACAGTCTGTTTGTACAAGTGAGGTGCACAGCAGCATAGTGTCTTTTGGATGCTGTTGGATGCCAGTTAGACAGGGTAGCTGTAGGAGGGAACGAACGAGCTGTGGCTACCGCTAACATTAGCAACTTAACTGGCTAGACGAGGACATTAGCTGTCGGGGCGAAACAAGAGGATGTCTAATTAAATTACATCAAAAAGTCCTAATGGAGCGTGGCAGGGGGAGATTCTGCTTCACCTGTAAACACAATCAACTGTGAAAATGTCAGTCTCATACCTGCGGTTGTATTATTAATTTGCAAGTAAGATGATGGCTCTTGTGTTGTCAAATTCAAAGTAGCAAACAATGTTTCAGTGATCCAGCCTTCCTAACTTTTGATAGTCTGCTGATTATTTACTACACCGGACCGAATCTCTCAGGTTTGTCTGTGTGCTTTCCTTCCTGCCT
Organism: Nannoperca australis; assembly: GCA_036023655.1. Lineage (NCBI taxonomy): Eukaryota > Metazoa > Chordata > Actinopteri > Centrarchiformes > Percichthyidae > Nannoperca > Nannoperca australis. The sequence goes on along the minus strand of JAVQJD010088956.1, from coordinate 212 downwards.
GCTGGTGTAACCACCTGTCAGCAACACAGACAGCTTCCATGTAAACCTCTTGGTTCTGTTAACGAGGCTTTAATAGAATGTGGAGCCTTCCCTTGTCTCTGTTTGTCTACCTGTTCCTGTGTTTGTGAGGTTGTGCACTCCTAGTTATTTACAGCTATTTTGGAGTGTGTGTGTGTGTGTGTGTGTGTGTGTGTGTGTGTGTGTGTGTGTGT
>JAVQJD010088944.1:0-49604 GCA_036023655.1 Nannoperca australis | reverse complement strand
TATATCATTCAGTCATTTCAACGTAATTAAACGTTTCAAGGCAGCTATTTAGGTTAGCGATAGCATTTCAGCAGCCAGCATTCACACCGCAATTTCTTCAGAAATTGCCTTTTCTAGTTAGACTTGATATTGTCATCCAAAAAAAAGATATTGTGAAAGGCAAGTTTGTGTTACCATAAAAAAAAGTTAACCCGAACATGAATATGAGCAGCACATTTCCTATGCATTCAGAGGAAATAACATGCAGTAATATAAAAATATATATGGAAGGCTGCAATTGCAAGTATATTGCATCAGCAAAAAGTATACAAAATAAATGTGGCCACTGAAAATGTATTTGATATAGACAGCAGTCTGAATTATTTACAAATGAAAAATACACTTCAAACACATTACATGCTCGGCCTAAAATATAGTGAAAACGTCGAATTATGTAAACTGTTAAATGGATAGAAACAAGGGCCATATGTTTATAGGTACATCATGTAAATGCTCAGGTAAGAGTGGAAATACTAAAATTACTTTTATCTGAAAAGCTTCTGCACTGGGCCTGAACTTGTCATGCCCAGGCATCACCTTTTGTTGTTTTTTGTCTTCCTGTTTATTTTGAAGCTTCCTGTGTTCGTCTCTGGTGTCTTGTCTTTGTCTCCGTTTCTTATACTGGTCCTTCTCCTTTGTTCCTTTGTTGGATCATTCTTTCTGAGTTCCATGTCTGTGTTCCTTGATCTCCTTGAATTCATGTCACCTTGCTGTTTGCCTTTTGTTTTTCTTTGAGCTTTTGTCACCGGAGACTGGATCTTGTGCCTGTAAGCACAGTTTTTATGTTAAATAAACCTTTAACCTACTGGAGCCTCTGTCCCTGTCTGCACTTTGGTCCTTTCCTTACTGCCTGAATGGCTAACTATGACAGAACTCAAAACCTACAACACAGAGGAGAATTAATTACAACACAACAATGCTAGCCCTAAAACTCTTCCAAATAAATATAAATAAGGAGCGGTAAAAAACAAAGCATTGGTTTGTCTTATTTTGTACAGATGAAATTAAACTTCTCGTAGACCAACTTGCTGAATCATCTTCATTTTGTGTCTCCATGGCAGTACACATTCTTCTGTTTTATTATTTGGAGCCCAGCAACTGAATTGTAAGGGATGATCCTCGACCCAGAACCAGAACTCCAGGGTGCAGGTGTGGTGAAGGCCCAGCCACACTAAGGGAGTTTTGGCCTTCTCTGCCTCCAGCTCTGCCCAGGCCTGCGTCTCTTTGTCAAGGATGGAAGCTAGATCCATGTTTCTGTCCCTGCAGTAGTACAGAGCATCTTCCCATGTCGTGTTCTGTTCGACCAGCACAAACGGTGATTCTAGGAATAAAAAATAACCTATTTCAATAAGTGAGCGCACAACAAGGATTTCAAAACTGTGTAATCATCTACCAGTGGGTCCAGCAAATGAAGTGAATCACCTGGGAGTCCTCCACTTTACTCCTCTGGTAATGGCATCCTCCTCATGACAAAGACAACTCAAGTATTTCAAATCTTTCTTGCTCTACAACACATACTCTTCTTCAGTTTCTGAATATAAAACAAAGGGCAACATGGAGAATAAGAGGGTATAGGATGGGAAGATTTCATCTGAGAAAAACAGATAGGTGCAACATGAGGCACCAACAACTCAGACTGTTCAAAAAGATACAGAACGCATTATGACACCAACACTTAGTACCTTTTGTTAGGTTTCGGCAGATCCAATATTTTTAGGGACTGATACTATGACATTTATCTTTTACACAAAGCCACAAATCAAGCCACAGTGGTGAGCCTTTTGTGAGTTAGAAATGCCAATGAAAGCATGAAAATTCAAGCTTATTATGACCAGAAAACCCTCTCCCAACTCTAATCCCTGAGGCCAATCATAGATACATGACGTGCAGAACCTATCTCAAGAAACATTGGACATTCCGAAGCCTGAAAATGTAATAAAGCAAGTTAAAGTATCATGACGTGTTACTTGCAGTTGGTGGTGCTGTTGTTTTCACAAGTTCCCAATGTAGATCTCAGCATCGTTTATGTCACTATTATGATTTTTTGTTGTTGTAGATAATTACAGAAGAAATGCTGTAGACACCCATCAGGTCAATTCTCCACCAGGAGTTGGTCAGTTCCAACGTGTTAGCACAGTTCTCCTTTGACCCACCAAAAGCTCTTTCACCTCCAAATATAAAGTTTGATGACTGAGATGTCACATTCAGTGTTAGGATTGTTACAGTGTTGCACTGACCTGCATATAAAAACAGAATAATAAAGAATTCATTTCAAAATATTGGCTCTTACAAATTTAGCATAGAAACACTATTGTACTTTCTTGGACTTGACTTGAGAGAAATGTAACTGATGCATTTAGTCCTACCTGTGCCATCAACACCCAAGTGAGCACTTCCTGTGAAACGCCAAAGGATTATATTAGAATTCCAGTACTTAGTGTAGAGCAATTTGCAGTCAAACACAACAAACTATTTTATCATTTTATCCATCATTCAATTTTTGTGGATCTCCCATCATGATCTCTCTGGTCTACTTACCAATCAGAGAGATGAACCATAGACTCCACGGCAACACCTTGACTACGATACAAGCAAAATGTTCTACAAAAGTGACCACAGAAGAATAGTTTCAGTTTCTTTTAAACTGCACAAATTTAGCTACCTACATCTAAAAATGGAAAAAAAGATACAATTTAGGTTATACTTTAATGTCCTTGTTGGATTTTTTCTCTCTCCGCAATGATTTTAATGACACTACAGCTGTATTTATACTTATCTCCCTTCCTGCCTATATGAAAATACCCTCATCCAAAGTAACGTCATCCTCCTGGTTATTTCACTAGTCAAAGCACCTCCAGACTAAATATTAGCAATTTACAACATATTACAATGCTCTCTGATCAATCTGACAAATCAAACAATAAAACACATAAATATCTGTATTGTGTACAAAGCTTTTTTATTGTCATATACAAACCTATTCCCTCTGCTGTAATGTTTGCTGCTAATGAATTTTGATTATCAGTTTAATGTTACATTTCAACTTTTTTAAAATCTGAATTAATTTGAAAGGGACGATACAATTACATAGTTTCAATACTGAGCATGAAAGTGATGTTCTGCGCAGATAGTTTATATGTATGGTTTGGGTAAAATACTGTTACTAGGTCCACTATTAACTGTGACGATAAATAGTTAAATCTCAAAAGTAACAAATAGTGACTGACTAGCAGGGTCTAGGTTTTAATGGGACACTATGCAGTACTTTCCACTCTGCATCTGCATTTAGTCCAGACTGCTTCCTATCAAAGTTATTCAAAGCAAAACATGAAAAATGTTGAGCACAGCTTTTGATCAAAATTTATTGGGTTTTGTCCTCAAACAAGTATAAAATATAAATCTTTTCAAAGTCAAGCTAGAAATCAAGCCAGAGCCTCAACAACAGCTGCGTTAAATCAACATTGCACAAATTGTCTGCCCCACGGCTAGTAGCTACAAGTTGATGATTGCAGGGGCCGCAAAAGTAATTTTTAGCTCTCTAAAGCAAGCCTGGAGAAGCGATCGCACACACATACCATGTTTAATCAAAGTTTATGACAGGTACTCTCAGTTTTTAACACATTTCACATGTACAAGCAGAGCAGAAATAATTTAATGGAAATGGAAATAAGTCAGTTCTGTAGACACAAAACTGTTTCGTTGATTTTTAGGCCATGAACGCTCAAAAACATTTTTTTGCGTTTTTGCCTGCATTGGCTGCAAAAGGCCCAACCTCAAGTATATAGTTGTCATATAGTCGTCAATCAGGTGTACTCAGTAAGGAGTACCATTTCATGGTGGTTTTACAAAACTGAGATCACAGCTTATTTATAAAAAAAAAAAATTCAGGGCAGGCATTTTTAAAAGTGTACAGTAACTATTTGCTGTATTTAAATGTACACTTATTGTATTAAGGTAAAGTATACAGTTAGATCACTGTATTCTTCCTTCTCTGTGTCTACAGAACCAACTGTAAAAGCTGAGAGATCATTGTCATCATTCAGTAAAACTGGTCTGGAGTTGTATTGAAGCGGAAATAAAGAAAAGTGTTCATTTTATATTTAAAAACAAAGCACACTTAACTTAGCAAAACCTTGGGGTAAAAACTGTCAACAGATAAAAAATTTGATCAGAAAAATCAGAAGGTGAAAATTCCACTGTAAAAAAAAATCCATTTATACGTACAGTATATTACAATTCTGACAAGGTGTTTTGTTTTTTTCTGGCTGCTGTATAGGGAAAACATTTGAATCTCTGATTGCTGTAAAAACATTCAACCATCTAGCTAAGTACAGGAAACAAGTGAGGACTATAGCAGAAGTATAGCGAAGGATACAGATATATGACATGTGCACAATAGGACAGCAGGTAAACTACTCAGATCACAATGTTAGCGCTTAGCTCTACTGCACAAGGTTAACTGGGATATAAAACCACAACTCAGGGAGCAGACACAGCACCTCAGCAACCTGGTAAAACGATTTAAATACATGATCGATATTTCAAATAGAATGGCTTAGAGGTTTATTACACAGTTCTATTGTAGTAGAGCCAGACTGGTTCTGTTTCCATCGATACTCTTATCATTTACCTAATATGGTCCTGTTATTGACTAACATGGGTGTCAATACTGTAGCAGCTTCAGGAAATCTTTATTTAATATTAGCATTCCATAAAGTTGGGATACTTGTAAGAAACAGATTTTTTTATTAAATGTGTCAAACTCCAAAAACACAGGATCCTACAAATATCCTAAAATGCAACACATTTGTGTCATTAGAATTTCCCTACTTTCTAAATTAGGCTAGTAGTACTCCTCCATGACGAGTAAACGTCATGTGTAAAATCGATGGAGTGTCTCTTTAAGCATCTGTGTTGCTCATAAGATTTTTTTCTTTTTAAGATTGTTTCTTTACATTAATGTAACAGCCTGGTTGTCGAGCCTCAAATTTACACACATTATTAGAGAGAGAAATATTTTCCCAGAGCTACCCAGGGCATTTGTTTTTCCAATTCCTTTAACTAAGTGCATGTCTTTTCTATCGAGTTCTGATTCTATATTATTTGTAACCAAAGTACCAAAAAGCCATTTGGCTGAACTCTAAAATTGACTATTTCAAAAACACTACTCTATTGTATATATTGTATGAGTCTGTCTTGTTAACAAACAATCCACTGATGTCTGGAAAGAGTTGTAATCACACAGTTTTCATAGATAGAAACATATAAAACCATTCAAAACAGACTATAGTAAAGAAAGAGCACACTGTAAAAGACTGTGGGCTGGATACCTGGGGGCAAGATTAAGCGTAACCTATGCACTGAAACAAGCTAATTGCGGACAGCCAGTCTGTAGCATGTGAAGGAATTATCAAGTGAAGTACCAGGATTCAAACTGTTACAAAAGGGAACAAAACGGCTGCCGCAGAAAGGAAAGCTAGCTAACAGAAGTAAGCCTGTCCAAGCTAACAGTGACGAGGCGAAAGTAAATGTTTCTAATCCATGAATTTGAAAACCATTTTTAAAAGAAAACAGGTCCATGGTAAAGAAAAGTAACTGGTATTATTAAAGCTACACAAAGAATGAATCCTAGATTAGGCTTCTACCGTGCCAAGTATACCAACCCAAAATATTGTATGTACAAAATGAGCAATTGTTCGTCTTGGTTATTGCATGCAGTATTAGACAAAAAGGTTTACCGTAACATTTTGAATTGTTATATTTCATGGCCAGGCACTGTATCAAGGTTTCAGCTCTCCTTCAGTTGCTATTAACGAGCTAGCTTACAACTAGCAGACAACACGGGTTTCAAATATACTCATTAAAATGCTTTTTGGACAGCTAAAGGTGCTAATATGTAGGGTGACAAGCGCCTGGTCACAAAATACAATACAATTCGGAACACCAAGGAATCCGCTTAAGGACTTACAACCAAAGTTTCCAATGTCAACTTCAGAGTATCTAGGCATCTTCTAGCGTCAGCAGAAAGCAGAGCTCTCTAATGCATCACAACTTAGTTTGAACAAGTCTTCCATAAGAATGAGCCTACGATATTGATTTCCAAAGCACTGACAAAGTCTCCCTCATCATCTTCTGTCATGTTCAAACAAGCATACGAGCCGTGTAGGCACATAGGTTTATCTGCAAAGCTTCATCAGAGTCTCTCCCCTATTTGTGAAGAACTGTAGTCGAGACAGTTTTCCGTCTATTGTCCTGTTGAATGATTAATGCGGTAAAGCGTGAAGAAAACAGTTAGACAGAGGAGCGTTATTTGGTAGACTTCCCACCACAGAGGGAAAGCTGTGCTTTTTCTTCAGGCATCACAGCAATTCCTTCAAGGAGAGAAAGTGAATTTCCAAGAATGCCTGTTTTAATTTTTGGAACAGTTTCAGTCTTTGAAGAGGTCCCTATAGCCCTGTCTGTCTGTTTGTGTTGTAGACAATTTAATGAGACAGTGAACCAACAGAAACATGTCTTGGGAAGTGTACATCAGGAGTCTAGGAATTCATTTTACAAAGGTGGACTGGAGGAGAGGGGTAAAGAGTCAGAAAGGAGTTTGTGGGAGCAGAGAAGGAGAGATGGGAGACAATTCCCACGAATTAAAGAAACAATACAAAAAATACAGACAAATATAACACGGGTGCATTTTCATAAGGAGAAAAGATTAAAAATGGGGCTCAAATTGTGCAACACAGTGAAAGAAAACACTGGGTGATTGTTCTACTAGTTTTTTGAGCCTGATAAACATCCAACTATGAAACAACACATAGAAAAGTGGATACATTGATTCCTCCTCTTGAAAACACACTGAGGATAAAAAAAAAGGCAAAATACTGGTTCAGTTTGTAGTCATACAAAACAGATTTGGTCTCTCAGAGCCATTTCATGGTATAATAAGAGATTAAGGTGCCTAATCAGGATGTAGTCCACTGTGTACACAAGTGGACAAAGTGCATTTTTTAAGAAAGGTTTAGTTTAGGTGCTTCATGATTTTCTCATCAGTGCAGACTGGAGTCAAATTATTTGTTTATAAATCTTTCTTAAAGTACGGCTCAGGACCCGAAATGATTCACGGGCTTCGTTTTGCCATGAGCCCAAACTTAAAGGCAAGGTGTCTGTGATTTGTTGGCGATTGCAGTCTTGTCAATGTGGCTTGATCTAAATTTACAGTGGAGCTGCAGCTGGTGCGTATGTTTACGTGGTTTGGGGAAAACTCTGCAACGCTGCATCCCCGTTTTAAAATTCAGTCCATCCATTCAATCCATCAGAAGCCCACCAGTAAACGAGTAAATTCTAAGTCAAATGCTTTAGTGAGATATTTCAGTTTGGATTTCAGGGGACCCAGATGTCTGCCTCACAGTGGCCATTATTTAGTTCACAAATGATGCCTCTGCCTGCAGCTCACTGCTCAGAGGACATTCAACTTTGGGACAAAAGCCTCTCACTGTCTGAATCTACATAACACCCCATAATAGCACAGGATGTGTTCTATCAAAAGGTGAAAAATGTGTTTAAAAACATTAATAGCAGTGCATATTAAACACATACTGTGGCATGTTTTCATCAGATCTGATAATGATCTAATAATACTCATGAAACAACAAGTCAGTATTATAAAGGGAAGACTCGAGTAGACATCTTGTGTTGTTTAAAAGCATCGTGGCATTCATTCAGCATTAAGGTACTTTGTCTCATATGGTTTTAGGTGTTTATCTCAGAGATAAAATGCCTGACTTTCAGTGTCATTACCATTATCCTGTCAGCTCGAACAACCTACTCATTCGTGCCTGGGCCTTGCATGATCTTCACAGGTGCGAGAAAAAACAGATACTGTAACAGGTCAAATCCTCCAGTTCCACAAGTAGATGCTATGCTAGTCTCATTGGGGACATTGCTCCGGAGTGACATCTAGCTGTGATACGTTTTTTAAGCACCTTGAAACATTCATAACATCGGAGAAAGAAGTTTGAACTTAGGCCTGTGCTCCTAACAGCACAACAAACACTCCCTCTCAAGGAAATGCAGCATAAATGTGTGAATAAATTCATTTAAACCAGAAAGGAGTGACAATTTAACAAGGGGCATGGTGGACACTATCAATTCAATTCCTCCTAAAAGCTCTCATTTACAGCAGGCAGTATTCATCCCTTGCTTAAGAAGGACGTATGGTTTTCAGTTTTCATCTTGCCCTTCATGGTATTCCTTTTCACAAAATAGTGTAACTGGTGTTTTTTAAGTGTTATCAAAGTTTGGTGTGCCACTTAAAATGAGCAAAAAACTCCTTTACCATGAGTCCTGTCTAAGCTGTTACACATTACTTACAGTAAATAAGATAAGTATTGAGCGTGTGAGCTAAAGCTAATAGTCCATCTGCTAGTCTCATGTAGACGTGATTCAGAAACGGTCTGAAAAGAAACAGTGAATTAGTTTTGCAAATGAGTACACATGCAAATCAGAACTTGGTTCAGCTAGCGGTCCTCCAGCATTGATCACACCACATTCTGTAATGTCTCACCGTGATTTCAACAATCATTAGTCTTCAGAAACTGACAAGGACTTCCTGACACTGCGTGACGGCTCCCAAACCTCGCTGTCGTCCGTATCATCGCCGTCGTCCTCCTCGTCTCCTTCTTCATCGTCCTCGTCGCCCATCCCTGTGCCGGTCTGCTCCCCAGTGGCCATCGACGCCTCTCCCTGCGTCTCCTCTCCCTTTTCCCCTCCTCCTCCATCTCCATGTGTCCTTCCTACAGCCAGCTCCAGGAAGGGGTCTGCCCCCGCGTCCAAGCGTCGCTGGACCTCTGCGAACCACTCCCTCACCTTTTGATAGAGAGAAACACCTTAACTGCAGCGGGGCTGGAGCTACCACTGAGGACACCAAGGTCATGTGCTTATTGTTTTTGAAAGATATTAAGATGAGTTTGCATTTTGCAATTAGACACATATTACACTTTATAGATTTTTAGGGCCCATTCAGATCATTTTGTGGACAAAATGTGTCAAAACGTTAAGTAAAGGGTGGGTGGTTGACCTCAGTATTTCAAAAGCAATTAAAACTTCAGCGAAACATGTCGTTTTAGGTTACTGCAGCACATTAAGACGCTCTTAGCCTTCTACGAGTGGGCAGGAGGGGCTGCTTTCTAAGAGAACCATCTTTTAAGCTTAAGGATGTCCGTAAAATGGATGTGACGATCATCTGAGCCCTAAAAAGCTCTTGGGGAACAGGCCCCCCCGTTGACAGAAGCTGATTATAACAGGGTACAGTGATACATACCTAAGTTTCCTCACATCCCAGTGAAAAAGATCTTGTCATTACCTGTTCATAGCTCATGTTGGACTTGGTGACAAGCTCATCCAGGTCCTGCTCACTGAGAAACCGGTGCTTCAGGTAGTACTCCTTCAGAATCTCCCTCCCGCTTTTGAATTTCTTTGATGGGGGGGACCTTTCCACATCCGCGCTGAAGGAGGCCGACCTTCTGGGCTGCTTTCTGGTTCGGGACCGCCCCCAGCCACGATTTCGAACACGTCTTTTTCGACCAGTGCTGCTGCTGCTGCTGCTTCCCATTTTATTGCCTCCTCCGCCATTTGGCCCTTCCACGTTGCCGCTTTGGTACTGGAAGAACCATTTCAGGTTACTGTTCTTCCACGAGTACCGAGAGTCCCCGAACCAGCTGACGATGTAGGACCGAGGGAGGCCGCTCTCCTCTGCAAGCTGGTCGTACTCCTCTGGCGTGGGCCACTGGGTCCGCACGAAGGCACTTTTCAGAATATGGAGCTGCTCCGGAGTCTTTTTACTCTTATCTTTCATGTCTTTGCTGCTGCTGCTGGGCAGCTGCTTACTGCGACCGCCTGGTGGAGTTTGACTTCCTTTACGAGACGAGGAGGCAGAAGGAGAAGAAGAGCTGGCTCCCGTTCCCCCGTCTCCTACTTTTGCTCCTTCTGCCTCTGTCTTTCCTCCGTCTGACGAATCTGGGGAGGAAGTGACAGATTTCCGTCTCTCGGTGAACCACGCATCAATCTCCCTCCGAGTCAGTTTAGTCTCTGTCCTCAGGCGGCTCAGTTCTTCATCTGATGGGGTGCTGCTCTTCTCGAAACTTTCCTCCAGCACCACCAGCTGCTCCGGAGTCTTCTCCTTAAACTTCTGCAGGGTAAAATCTGGGAATGGATTCCATGTTTTGGACCTTGTCTCCTTCTCCTTCACAGGAGGGGTGCGTGGTGGGTTGGGGGACATCGGGGTCTCATCGCTTGAGTCAATTACAATGGTGGTGCTAGCGTTGCTACCACAGCTGCCACTTCCTCTGCCCCCTCCGTCGTGGAAAACAATGACATGGCTGTTCTTGGAGTTGCGCTGGTTGTATCTGGTGTCACTGAACCATTTCTTGATCTCTCCCTTTGTCAGGTTGGTGAGCTTCATCAGCCGGGCGATTTCTGCATCAGTGACAAAGTGGTTTTTCAGGTAGCTGGCTTTCAGCTCTGCCAGCTGCTCTTTGGACTTCTTGGGCCGCAAACTGAATGTGTCGGCGCTGAGGGCCGAGTTCTCCTTAGAAAGGGAACAGTTACTTATTAAACAAAGGTTTCTGCATGGACACTTTGACACAGGAGGTGTGGAGAAACACAAACTGGCTACATGTGAGATGTGTGCAGCCTTTTTTGAGTTCACACCCTCATTACATACAACTGACAGAGACACCGTGTGGTAATTGTATGCACTGACTGAGGTCACAAAATCTAAATTGAACTTGATGACAGCAACTGAGAGCACAGGTAGTATTTGTCTGACAGGCAGCAACACGTGCTGTCCCTACCTGTGGGGAAAGAGAGGGCGGCTGGACAGTGGTAGCACGTTTCAGCTCACTGTTGGTTGTGGTGGGCAGGCAGGAAACTCTGCTGGAGCTCTGGGACTGGCTGGGCAGCCCTGCCACTGTCAGAGTGATGGGACTGGACACTGGAAGGTTTCCCCCTGGGCCGACCTACACAGTCAGAAAATAATGACACACAGAATATGAGACAGCAGAAGTAGTCATTGTGAGTGTAGTCACTGTAGGGCCCTAAAACTGGTGTGTGTAACTGTTGTAATGCATTCATGTACTTGTGTTACCAGACTTGTGCTTTTGTGGCGAGATTACATTTCCACTCTCCTTGAATTTGTAGGATATGAGTCTGACCAGAGACGAAAACCAACACAGATCAGAACATTCAGCTGATTAAAAGGTATTACAATCTCCACACAGCAAATGGAGTATAAAAATTCACCTATTCACTGCGCATTTATTTGGTACGAGACCTCGGTTCACAAGATATGATACACCTGCGGACAGTTTTTGTGGGTAAGATGTTATTTTCACAAACTCCACAGATGTTGTTGGCTGCTAGGCTTCAAGTCAGCTCAGCATTTATGGTGTGGTCTGTGAGATTAATTGTTTTATTACACTTAAATGATCAGCATCATCAAAAACATACATATAAAATTGAAAAGGGAAGATTATCTTCAGCACATTGTTAATATGAGCATACGTATGACCTATTGTAAATGACGTGATACATTACAGAGAGACTTATTGAGCTTCTTCATCACTTCTCGTCTAGCCCTACTGCATCATCATTAAAAGCAAATTAGAGAGACATCACAAAAAGCTAAAGCTATCTGCTAACAGTGAATCTGGTTAGCATTCTGTGACTTTGTGAAAAAAATAAAACAACATAAAATCATGTAGATTTGAAACTACCGTTACAGATATATGGGCACATATTTACACCATATTCAAAAAAAAACATAATTAAAGCACAGAAAGAGTCAGTCATCTCCGTCCAATCAAAACTTGTTAAATACAATCAAGTTAAACAAAATTCAAGTTAAATTAAATAAAAGTCACTTCAATTCAAGCTGACTTTAGTTGAGTCATGTCAAACGAGAACAGCTAAAACAAAGACTAATCAAACCAAAGCCGGCAATCCAAGTCTTTTTAAATCAAACTGAAGCAAAGTCATACCAGTCTTAAGGTGACTGGGTTCAAGGCACGGCAGGTCAGAGCCGAGTCTTGTTGGTTCTGCTGCGTTTTCTTTCCTTACCTACCTGTGTGAACACCAGGCCGGACTGCCCCACTATCTGGCAGGTCTGAAGAATGGACTGCAGGCCGTTGGCAGCTGCGGAGAGCTGGTGAGCAGGTATGACAGTGATGGTCTGAGGCACCGTGTGCACCGTGCCATTAAACTGTTTCCTCCGGGCCTCCTCCACCTCCTCTGGAGTCCAGCTGACACCGTGCTTCAGCCGCTGGGCTGAGAACCACACCTGGGTGCAGATCAAGAACATTTGACACCACCGTTTACAAAACAAGTAGTAACTAGTCTACATTAAGAGTGATGTGTCTTTTTACTTATTAAAATATACAGTGAGTAAGGAGCTTCAACAAGGTATCTTATCTTATAACAGACATGGGTGAAAACACAACATCCTCTGTCAATACAGGTAATCTACCCAACACAACTTTCATCTACCTTGATCTGCTCCTCTGTGAACTGCGTCTGGGCTGCCAGGCTGCTGACCTCAGCCATGGAGGGGTAAGGAAACTTCTTGTACGTGTTGCCCAGCAGGGGGTTGGTGTCCATGGCTGCACTGTAGGAGGGGATGCTGCTGAGGGGAATGAGCAGCTGAGGCTGAGCTGCTGCTGCTGCTGCTGCTGCTGCACTCTGCTGGGCCTGGAAAGCAGAAAGCACCTGAAATAAAGGTAGAGAGGGAAGAGATAAGAAAGGTCTGGAATGATAATGCTCCTAAGCAGCAGAGGTCAGACACTCTTCAAGCACTGTTTGGCAACCCACTGTCTCTGAACTAGACAATGCATACCTATCAGCTGAGTTTGACATCTAATCTCTCTGTTGAGGATGTTTAACATTACGGCCACCCATTATCCATTATTAAAGGTGTCCGGGCTGCTGTTGAGTCTGACAACATGCATTCATGTTTCACAGATAGGGCTAAATACTGCTGCTGTGAATCTACTCAACCTTTGCCTAATCAAGACTTCCTACCTGTGCCAGGCCAGCAGGCAGAACCGTGGGGGTTAAAGTGGATGATTTCCTCTGCTGCTCTGAGGGCGGGCTGACCAGCAAGCCGCCTGCCCCCAGCTTAATGGAGTCGTGCAGCAGCATCTCCACTGGGGTCATCGGCCCCAGAGGAGCTTCGATGGGCTCCTGCTCCCCGCCCACATCTCCCTCTCCGCCCCCCCCAAAACCCTCCACCGCCTCGTCTGTTGACTTCAGGGACACGGCGATCCTCTTGGGTTCCGATTTGGTCTTCATCCTCATGATGGGGGTCTTGCTAAGAGAGATGGCAGCAACAGCTGCAGGGTCTGCTCCCCCCTCCGGGGGCGTATCACACTGCTGTTCCTGGGTCAGCTGGCAGCTGTTCAGATCCTCAGGAGGGTTTGTGGCGCTGTGCTTCAATGAGGGGCTGAGGACTTCGCTACTGTCTTCCACAGTAGAGACACTGGGCTCATCTATGATGATAATAATAATACAACATACACAGATATTTCCTATGTTCATTCAGATTCACATGTTCATTTGTGTAGAAGATTGTGAATATTTCTGACTGAAGATTCTTACCTGTATCTGGACGGGTGGGAACAACCACCACTGCTTGATCCAGCTCCTCTGCAGTCGGCCCCTCCTCTGCACCCTCCTTCACCTTCCCCTCCTCCTCCTCCTCTTCCTCCTTTGTCCGTTCTGATTTCTCCTCCACCTCTTCCTGCTCCACCACATCAGAGGGCAGCACCATGCAAGGTGTGGTCGATTTCCGGCGGCTCGACATTGTCAAACCAAACTCTGTTTGCTTCTCCTCAGGGTAAAGAAGACCTGGGGCACGTGTGGAGGCTCACATGTCTTAGGTTGTGGTGTGTTCACATGCTCGAGTCCTTGAATTATGTATTTCTGGAAGAGGAAACAGCAAATGTGCAAATGTCATACAAGTGAGACTAAGCAATTATCTTAAAAAATAAATGTATCAGTAGTTATATACTGTTACTGCTAGAATGTTATTGTTAACTGCAGCCCTACTTATAACCATGATATAGTAAGACAAAAAATACATATGGCCATTTCGTTATTCTTCCTGGAGTTTTATAAATACTATGCATTTTCGATTCATGAGGGATGAGCACAACAAATTGTTCCAGTGTTATATGGAATGTGTTTAAGACCTGCAGTTTATAAATGCAGCCAAACACACAAGTGAACACTGAGACTTGATTGCAAGAGGTGCTCAGAGGGAGGAAATGTGATGTTGCACTTCATTCAACATGATGACTAACAGCATGATTCATGTGGGCCTGTAAACAAACAACAAGTGCAATTTTGTATTATATTGCATGCGTCACCAAAAACAAAATTAAATACAAATAAATGCAGATCATTACAAGATATATTTAATGTCCAATGCAACAAACTGCGTTTCAATGGTATGCAGTCAATTAGCCAAAGATCATAGAAAATAATTGAATCACCTTTAAGATCAGGTGTTTTTTCCTTCAGACATTAGTAACGTAAAAATACCAAACATTTGCTGCTTCCACCTTCCCCGATGCATGCAGTTGCTGCTTTTTCCGGTTTCATTGTAAATTTGAATACAACTGAATAACTGAACTGTTGGTCAAACACAAGCTCTTTGAAGATGCGTTGATGAGCTATAGGAAATTGGAATAGGCATTTTTCAGTTGTTATTTTTTTTATAATAATATTTTTTTGTCAAGAACTAATAATCATTAGTTGCCTACTTGAAATCAGTCATTTTGACAAGATACAATACGATTCCACATAAAATACACTGACTTTAGTTCCCAGCCCCATTCAGACATGTCTTCCCCCACTTCATTCACAATACACTGGACTGTATCACAGGGTAAACATCCTAATGCCAGTTTATTGGTCTTGCAACAGTGACAGGGCCCAGATTCTATCACCAGAATAATTTAAGCAACACCAAAATATGATTTAGAATGTCTTAACTACACATTTGGCGCCCATTGCCTGGTCACTGCACATATCTGATTTCCGTATTCACGCGTGTCTTTGTGTTAGTGCTGATCCCCGTGGCAGGACCTGATTTACCTTGATGGTTACCGCCTCATTTACGACAAGGTCATTCACTGTGATAGAGGGGTTCAAACGTGAAGCTGTAATGTGCACTTCTGAGACACCACTGCACTATGCCTGGGGCCAACTGTCTATGACTGCTGAAGTCTGTTAAATAGATTGCACAGTGATAATAATTAACTGTGTATTGTATGCGCTACATTGCCATCATGAGATCATTTGCATTAACAGTTAGCACCTCAGTAATAATTTGGAGGTGTGAGCTAGCTAATTCGTTGTAATCAAAGTAGCGTTAAAGCTACACATTTACATAAAAGGACATGTAACTTAGCTCTACAGCATCTAGCATGTATATGAGGTGGGCCAACTAGCCAGTGTTAGCCGGGCAGTCATTATTATTGATCATGTCTGGCGGTAAACTTACTGGAACTACTGAAATGTGCACAGTGTTGCTACCAGGCTGTCGAGACGAGGCGAGAAGTAATTTCCTGGGTATCTGCAGAGCAGCCTTCAGGTTCTGTCTGGCGGTATCTGTCGGCGTCTCTCCTTCCCGCGGCTAACTATTCAAGCCCAGCCTGGCCGGGACTACAGTAGCGTGAGCGTTATTTGGGCTTGCGGGTCTCCCAAAGCCAGCGGAGGAAGGCAGACAAGACAGACCGACGGACCGGTCTAACGGCTACGGCCCCCGTCTGCAGATGCTGGAAACACCGGACATCTCTCTCCTCGTCGGAGCAGGTTATTTTATGACCAGGTCGCGCTTTTGTAAAAGTTATAACATCAAAAACACGGTAATTACACTCACATCGTGGCGGTTGGCACTGTGTTAGTTTGCTGACCTAATTCTCTATTTTTTAACGGCAGATTTTTTTAATGATCATACGGCGTCATCATTCAAAGTGATACGTCCTGACGTCATTCCTCGGCGACTCCCGGTGCTAAAAGAATTTCAAGAACTTAGCAAAAATGTTAGAATATTTTGCCACTGCGTTTTACTCTTTAGGAGATGGATTTAGTCATGCGCTGTCCAGAAAACAACGCGCTATTAAACGTAGTTTAAAGACGGCCGTAAAGTCACCAGTTTCCCAACCCGGCTGTCTGCCAACATGTCCTTACATGACCTGTCAGGGCAGTATGAGAAGCTACTTAAGGACAACACTGACAGTGCAAAGTTTCCTTTCTGTACACCTGATCTTGTTTTGTTTCCGTTCTGTTGATTATTCCAACCACTTCCACTGTATTTTTAACTCGTCTACACTTTAAGGCGCGTTGTATCTTGTTCATAAGCTGCTGTGCAAACGCAGTCTTATATTATTACCTGTGCGAAAATAAAATGTAATCGTAGCTAGCTGGGTTTGTAGGTAGGTAGCAATTTCACAGTAAAATATTTGTATCATCCTGCTACCATTGGTCAAAAACGACTAGCACAGGAGATGAACAAATACCTTAAGATAAGTTAAACAACAACAAAATGAATGTGAATACATCCCAGAAACTGAACCTGAGAGAAGGTGCTGTATATGACTGAAAGGACACAGTGGGTTTTACACACCCTGCACGCCAGAATTCTTTGTTTTTAATTCTCCTTGTATTATACAGAAAGGATCTGGAGGGAAACTCAAGCAATTTAGTATTGTACTTCCATACAGTCATGAGAGGAGGGTTAAGAGACAGACTAAATAAAAAAAGATGCAGCAAACAAAGATATAGACTTTTTGTCTCTAAAATGTGTCAGACCTCATATCCCATAATGCAACTTGAAAAGTATCTTTTGTTAGAGTGAAGTGGTTTGAGTAATTAAACGAGTAACACTGAGGTTTTCTCAGCCAATCCAGGCTTCAATCAATCAATCAACATACCAGTTACATGTGTTTTAAAGTCAGCAGAATAACTATTGGTAGAAACTTGTAGTGGTAAAAAAAAAAAAGAAAACATGAAACATTTTACAAGTCTCCCACACTCTGTAGTGGCCAAGTGAATCAGGGTTTGCTAAAAGTTATGGCAAAGGTCACACATACCAGCTATGAAATAATTCTTCACACACTGTAGCATTTTCTAATCTTAGACTTCTAGTCAGTCTAAATCTTGAGCACATAAAAAGGCACAATATTTAGAGGAAAACCATTTAATTAAATATAAACAAAAAGGAGGCAATACAAAGGTTTAGCTAATGCACGAATAGAGGTGCCTGTAGGTTTCTATGAAAATACAACCAATGTCTGTATATTTACAGCTAAGATGATGAGCGTAGTATTTAAAAAATGGTCACATTGTTCTTGTAGAAAAGTCAACAGAAGTCTTCAATCTCTTGTTCCAACTCCTAATGAAATGAGAGGACGGGGAAAGGACAAAAGATTAGAAACATTAAACTACTTTGGGCAAAAGTAACCATCAACTGTATGTTATTAACATTAAATTTAAAATAATACTGCATAATACAGCAATGTTTTAAGTGAAGGCTAAATTAAAACTTCACAATGTTTAATATGAAGGCTACAAGTAATCATTACCTTTCACTCCTCAAATTTAACATTGTAATATGAGAAAACTTGAATATCAAAAGCATCCTAAGGTTATAAGTTACACCTATGCAGGAAGAGTACAGGTGTAACTAATAACATCAGCGATGAGGTGACTAAAGACCCTGCTGTTGGGCTTACAGGCATCGCTTACTGACAGCCATCTTTAAGGTTATTAGTAACTTTTAGTTTGCTTTTCCTGCTATAACAAGTGGGAAATCTGCAGTAACACCAGTACAGTCCGATACTAACCTGTGTTAGTGCAGTTTTGTTGGAGTCTCGTCTGTGTCTATAGATGCTCTGGCAGAGCAGAGCATAGAGTTTCTCCAGCTTGTAAACCTCATAGCCTTCAGTCTTGGTTACTACTTTCTCCAACAGCTCCTGAGGAAATGAAGAGAAAGGACATGCAGATTACATTTTGAGTTGTCAAACTTCATACCCTCCTGTGGTAGAGTACAGGATGGAGGAAGGACAACATGAAGCAGCATTATCTTGTCATCAGGTTTTAGTTTTTTCCAAGATGCAGAAAACTGACCAGTAACTATAAGAAGACTGAAGAATAAGCCAGACACACACCTTTAATTTGTCTCTGTCCACCACCAGAGGAGGCGTTTCCTGGTCCAGGATCTGCATTGCTTTGTCCACATCGATCATCTGCTGCTGCTGCAGGACAGCGTTCTTTAGAGCCCGAGTCATGCGCCTCACACTCGGCTCTGAAACACAAAACACGTGAACCAAGTGTTTGGACCACTGTAATAGATGGCCGTCTTCTGGCACATTCACTCTGAAACACTGACTGCACCTTGCTGTCTCTAGAAACACTGACATTATTTAGCTTGGGATTATGCATTTTCTCTACACTTTAAGTTAAAGAGCCAAGATGTAAGCAAGTGTAAGACAGCGTTCATTTCAAACCTGTGCCTGTGTCCTCCTCTCCTCTGACAGCTGCAGAGACATCTGTGGCTGAGGTTTCCGTTGCTTCCACCTCCATTGGTTCAGCTTGGCTGTTCTGCTCTGCCTCTTCTACAGCAACTACCATGTTGTTCCTGTTGTCTGCCTGCATTACAGTGTGATATTTGTCAGACTCAGTTTCTGTCATCATTTGGCTATTAGTTTCACCACTCTCCTCTGTGTTGGACTGGGTATCTCCTGTCTCAGTGTGGCTGTCATTGTTAGTGTTCGCTGAAATGGTTTCACGGTTTTTATTTCCCTCTAACTGCCCTGGTTGATCTGTGACAGCTTTATCCACTTCATTCTGTGTCTGGTCGTCATTTTCTGGTTTCTGTGTTTCACGTAGGATAGTCTTGTCTTCAGCAGCTCGTCTCCTCTCTTTTCCCACCCGGCTGTCCTGCTCTATAGCAGTGGGTGCAGGCCCCGACTCTACATCAACCACCATCTGATCCACCTCGCCTCTAGTCCGCTCATCGCACTCTGCTGCTCCTCCCTTCTCAACCTCCTCCTCCTCATCATCTCCGTCTTCCTCTTCCTCATCAGATCCCAAGTGTGCGTCATCTCTGGATGTGTGAGGAGAGGAGGAGGACTTCTTCTTTGCATAGACGCCAGCGGACCAGCGGCTCTTCCGCCTTTTCTTCTTCTGGGCTTAAGGAACAAAAGGTAGAAGGATGTGTTTTGTGATAGTTCATTAAAAAGTAAATAATTTCATTTTTGTTAACTACAATAGTCTTTACCTGTGTTTTTAAGTAACGTAACAGCAGAGGCACTTGTGTTGGGAGTAACTGCAGCTGCGGGTCCTGCTGCCTCTCTTTGTGGGGTCATGTCAGTGATGCTGGCCTCAGCGGCGGGTTTGGGCTGTTTGGGAAGGACGTGGTAGAAGGAGGGAGCAAACCGGACTGTGGAACAAACTGAAGTCCCAAAAAAAAAAGCACAATGCATTTTTTGTCCTTTTACACCATTCTAAAAGTGGTTTTGTCCACCTAGACACACATAAATGCACATGGTAGTTATTTCTGTGAGAAGTTGAGACATAAATGACACTCAGTTAACTGGAGAATTTAAACATATAGTACCATCAAATTATAAGCATAACGATAGTGCAGAATGCTTCATAAAAAGGTTTACAAAATTTGCCTCTACACATTCATCACTGAACCCTGGGAAACTAACATGATCTACACTTGGCTCAATCACACAATGTCTGTGTAATCCCTGAAGTTACGGCATATAGCCTAACTAACACATACACACAGCATTCACCTCTTGTGCTGCGTGACACTTTGATCTCCTCACAAATCTTCTCAAAATCTTCATCCAGTTCATCTGTGATGATAGCATGGACGGTGTCTTTCAATGCACATGCTCTGTGTCGGATCTGACGGTCTGGAGGAAACATACACTATATAAATATATAAATAGAATTGAATTGAATTGAATACACAAATTTTCACTCAAATTACCAAGAATGCAACAGTTGCATTATACTAATTGGTTATTGTAAGTATTGATCCTGTATGTTTGTGTGTTTTTGTTGCTGTGTGTACCTGAGGGGTCCCTGTCTGGGTTGTATTCAAGGGCATTCTGCCAGATGAGATCCACGTCTTGGAGGAACTCTTTGACTGTCCCGTACCGATGGAGGTCGACATTAGAGAGAACTGTTGACAGGTCCATGGGCTTTTTGATCACTGCAGCATAATCTGGCACCTAAAACACGTGACAAAGAGGCTGCTGTGAGTACAACATGGGGAAAAGGGATCAAACTGAACACTGGATATAATGATGGAGGAAGGAAGACAGTACAGCAACAACAACAACAACAACATTGAAGTACAGACATTATTCTCTGTTAGGCCAACAGTGAGTCAGCCTCAAGTAAAGCTTGAATAAGGCTACAGGAAAAGAGACAATAGAATACAACGGAACAGCTACCTCTTCCAAATCCACAGGCTTTGTAAAAGCTTTGAAGCGTTTATCTTGGGACAGGCGGTTGGTGACGTCACGCAGGAAGAGGCGGAGCTCCCTGAGGGTGTCTTCCTCCTGCTCCTCCAATCGTTGGATCTCCTCTTCTGTCAGCTGAGGACGGGGAGGTGGAGGGGCGACAGGAAGCACTTCCAACGCATGGAGCACTGAAGAAAGTGGAGGGTTGGTAGATGCACACAAAGTGAGTTTAACCAACATAGTTGTTGCAACACAATGTTGCTCCAGAGGAAAGGTTCTACATCTTGACAACGTTTACTTTTAGCCTGCAGCTTACAATCAGAAAAGATTGAACACGTTACACAACTGCAGGGTTATCAAACTGTAAATGAAGACAGTGTGTGTCAAAACTACACCTATTAGGATTTTCCATTGAAATGGTGGCTGTTCAACTCACATCGCATAATACACACATTAATATCACATAAATCCTTCCTCTCTTTGCTCCACCATCCTCCACCTAAAGCATCTTGTATACTCTAACACTTTAGTTCAGCAACCTATTTTTCTCCCGTTTTTCTCTCCTCCTCCTGAAAATGTTTCAATTAAATTAACCACACCAATTGGGTGTGTGTGTGTGTGTGTGTTTTTGAATATCTCTCTCTCTCTCTCTCTCTCTCTCACTGAAACGTCACCCCTATCCAGCAGCATTAAATAAATTCTAGAATACATACTATCATACAATTCAGCCACTAGTGTTTTCGATTAATTCACATTTTAAAGAATATTTCAGCACTTGAATTTGCTTTAATGTATTTTAAGTATGAACCATGAACAAAGATATGCTAACCTCGAGTTAAAGAAACACTAAAGCCCACCTTAACTACAGATCACACAAAGATAGCTTATATCTGGATTTTATAACTACACATCTATTTCTCACCAGCTTTCTTTTTTGAGCCGGGGGCCTTGGAAGCCTGATTGAGGATTAGATCCTCAAAGAAGTTTCTTCTTTCTCTGCTGGTGGGGACGTGGACATGGAAAACTTCTCCGTACTCCATTCTAAACAACTCCTGCACCTGAGAAAAGAACCGGTGAGAAGTGGGAGAAGACTTGCAGATGAGTGTTGTGTCTGTCAGAGAGAATCCTTTTATATTTAAGAAAAACAGATGCACTGACATCCCATTTTCACACCACAATTGTTTTATTGTGTAATGTATCACCACTCTAAGTCAACAGTATATCACTCTTCTTTCCATACCTCCATGCTGAGTTGGTC
This sequence comes from Nannoperca australis, assembly GCA_036023655.1. Lineage (NCBI taxonomy): Eukaryota > Metazoa > Chordata > Actinopteri > Centrarchiformes > Percichthyidae > Nannoperca > Nannoperca australis. Next base: position 27,776 of record JAVQJD010088944.1, on the reverse strand, counting down.
ATATCGCAGGCTGCACGTAGCCAGAAGCAGTATAGGAGCGAAGGCAGGGATGGAGCTGAGCAGGCTGAGGAAGGTGGCTCTTAAGGCCGGACCCACCGTCTCCCACCACTGTCCGATGTGAGGGATGTACAGGATACTGGGAGAGGTCCGCTTCGCCTCAACAAAGATCTGCACAACATGTAAACATTAACACTTGTTATGGATATTTACAAAAACTGGATGTAGAAAAGTGGCACTTTCACAGAACATAAGATGATATGTATGATTAAAAGCTAAATGGATATATCAAAAGGCATGATGACGACATTAAAGAGTGGACAGGAGATTTTACAGTGAAACTCAATTGGTTTGATCAACCATTGTGACAATTAATAATGGTTTAAGTAATTTTAAGTAAAGAAAAATTCAAAGTTACAGCCGTTTCACATAATAAATAACCAACTGTTAGACATCACTTTTGGTAACGTGATTGTTTATTCACTCCTGCCGCCATGGTGGCTCTTTCATATGAGTCATTGTCTGTAGTACATATTTATCCCCACTGCCCATGATGTAAGGAGGCGGGGCCCATGAACTACAGTCTCTGTGGCAGCCATTTTGGCCAGTGAAGTCCACTGAAAAGAACACACTGAATTTGACAAGGCTGCAAGTTTATCCCAGTTTTGTGACAGTCCTGATATTACGGATCTTGGGTCTGTTTAAAAATACAAACCCAACCTGAAGACATGTCATGAATTGCTGTATGTCACAAAATGTGTACAGAAATAATAATTTTGCAGCAAAGTGGTCATTTACCTGAGCACAAGTCTCCTCCGGTGCAATCGCGCTGGCTCCAAACAGCACGGCCATGTCCAGTGTGTACACGGTGAATTTCTCCAGAGCGTGGAGCACAGCAGGAGCTAGGTGAGCGCTCTGACCTGAGCCTGGTCTGCCCTCCAACAGCATCCTGGGACGGTAGGAGGTCGGGTGGCTCAGCACATTCCTACACAAGGAGAGATGACAGAGGCACTCAGATGGCTAAAGTGGTGGGAACTTTGAGATAACTTTTCCCGGGCTTATTATTTTGCCTAAAAGATTTGGGTCACTGGGACACCAGACGATTCACAGCACTTCTTAAGTAAAGAAAAGATAAAGGGAATACAAGTAAGATAACTACAAGACCCAGGACTACACAGTGTAAACTCCAGAAATACACCAGCAGTGTTTTCCCATACATACAACTACAACTAAGATTCCGATTGAGAAATTATGTGAAATAATATTTACCTGACAGAATAATATATTCCTTTCTGAGAAATGGCATGCAAACCTGTTGAGGTTGAGGAGTCCCTTAGCAGCAGGTGTTTTGAGTTGGGAGTGAGAGTTCTGTCCAGTGGAGAGGACTTCTGAGTCCTCATCCTCACTGAACATCAGATCATCATCAGACACACCACAGGCCACATCTGGAAATAAACACACGCACAAACACAGTACAGCAGTTACTCCTGGTCCCTCAAAAGAGTTTGGCAAATGAACAATCAGTCTAGGTGTGCAACTGCTTATGGACCAAATGGAAACCCATTTGTTAAATTATGACCATGAAAAGAATAAATTTATGCAAAACAGAAAAAGAAAAAGTAAAAGCAAGACTGCACCTTGTTCTCTCTTCCTCTTTAAGCCCTGCTCAGCATGCGGGAACAGCCTGCTGACTGTGTGGAGGACGTTCTGCAGGGTGGCGCTCAGCAGAGGATAAACGGCAGATATCAGGGCCTTGGCTGGTGACACCACTGCCCTAAGAATCACAATCAGTGTCACAATTACTTGAGGGCCATATGCAAGACCCAGACACTGGAGATGTAAAAATAACACACACACACACACTATATAAAAGAATACTTTGGTTATACCTCTGGGCAGCGGGCACCATCTTGGACATGGCAGACATAAAGTCTTTGTTTGTGATGGTGATAGAGTTGACATCAAGCACAAGTTTCTGCGATGAGGAGTAGATTTGTGGGTAGCGACGACGCAGTGCGCACAGGGCAGCCTCTGAACACACTGCCTTGATGTCTGCTCCGCAATAACCTGGCGAGCAAAGACAGACAGATTCTTATAACGCTCACTAAGACAATCAGTGTACAATCTGTGCAAAAACCCTGGTGTGTCCTAGGCTCATACCAGTATAATTTCCTGTAGATGTTGCACTACTGATGTGTACACCAAAATTTGCCTTTTTAATTAAATGCAATTGTTATCTGTACTGAGGAAGTTTAGAAAGATATTTTTTTAAGCGGTTTTTGCATCATTGTATGCAAACATACCAACACATTTATCTGCGAGTTCTTCCAGAAAAGTGTCAGAAGGTGGTGGAGTCCACTGTCTCGTGTGGATCTTCAGAATGTCCTTTCTCGCCTGCCACACACAATATCACAGCATTTCAAATTCAGATTCACATTTGCGAGCTGAAACATCTTCTACGGTTCAAAATCAAATGAGTGCTCTCGCATATGACTGCAATGCTTGGGTCAAGTTTCTCTTGTATTATCTCTGCCGTGCATCAAAGGGCGTCTGCGGCTTCTCACCTCTCTGTCTGGCAGGCCGAAGAGGAACTCTCTGTCGAAGCGCCCCGGTCTTCTCAGAGCCGGGTCGATGGAGTCCAGTCTGTTTGTAGCTCCTATCACAACAACCTCTCCTCTAGCATCTAATCCATCCATGAGAGCCAACAGGGTTGACACAATGGAACTATAGAGACAGAAAAAGATTACATTTTCTAACTGGTCAACACCATTTCCCAGCAACAAAGAAGATTATACTGCAGTACACGGAGCCAAGTTAATTACGTTGTATTGTAGTGACTACTATAATCGAGGTAACAGATTTGGTCTTTGCAACAGCAACACTTTTTCAAGGGCAGCTCCTTTAGATAGTGAACCCCAACATTGAAAGCTGCTGAGGTTACTTTCTTTTCCTGATACATACAAGATCTCTAATGGAGAAAATAAGTTTCAAATGTGCTAAAATAATAAATGTCCACTCATTCAATACTATTTCTATTCCTAAGGAAGCTTCATTTTCTGATTGGCCACCAATTTCCTCAATAGTCAAGCCATCATTGATTGATTCATAAGAATGTTACAACACATTCAAGGGCTGTATACCTTTTTTGTTTTCAGTAAGATAAGTTGAGTAAGATATTTTTGTGTAGCTGCATCCAAGCGGTCTCAAATTCCAGGTGGTGCACGACATTGAGCATACCTTGAACTAGGCATGACAGCTAAGGCTAAATGCTGATTGAGATGAATCTTTTAATTTCATTGATTTCTTTCTGAGAAATCTGGCAGCCATATATGGAAACCCACTCTGTACATTTTACACTCACCACACATGTACTGAACATAAGGAAGAACAGTGTTGCTGCTCACCTGTGGATCTGGTCCTGACGGCTGGACCTCACTGGAGCCAAACCATCAATCTCATCAAAGAAGACGATGGACGGACGCATCTGGTATGCCTATAAACAATTCAGTCAGTTGCAGAATGCACCATCTTTAGACATGATACTTGATAATGTACAGGCATTAACTTAGTTTATTTTAATCTACAAGTTAACTTGTCAAAATATAGTGTAATCTTTTACAGTAAACATTTTCTGATAGTCTTTGTATGTTTGCTTGACCTATGTTGATGACGACTTTTGTTTACCTGATCAAAAAGCAGTCGTAGCTGTCTCTCAGATTCTCCCACCCACTTGCTGAGGCAGTCAGCTCCTTTCCTCATAAAGAAAGACACCTTTCTTTCCCCCTGACTGCACTCATTGGCCAGCGCTCTGGCGACAAGGGTTTTTCCTGTGCCCGGAGGACCGTAAAATAGACAGCCCCTAAAGACAAAGAAAATATGACAAAGAGCAGGATTTTATTAGTGTGTAACTGGTATTACAATCCAACTGAAGCTTGAGGCAGCGGTAGAGAAGAGATTGTACAAGATGAAATGAAAGAGGGCAAGGAGTTAAAAGAAAGAAACCAAGTAAGACAGATCCAACAGCAACAAATCCTTTGGTCCAGACTGTAGTTAAAGGTTTCTGGGATACCTTCAACCAAGTCTACACTCAAGGTGCTGTCGTATATTGAAATGTATAGAGTAAAAAATGACTGGTATGAAATTATATGAGCTAATAGTTTGAATTAAAAGCCTCTGTCTTCGTGTGAGTGATTTGTAATGACAAATCTCTCTCCACTGATGGACAGAAAATTCCATCTCGGGACGTTGGGTATATAACTTCTTTGAGAACAAAAACGGACAGCATGAGTCTGTTTGGGGGCTTCTGAAAGAAGACTTAAAGTAACAAACACTGAGTCACAGAATGTAAAATGTTACATGTTATCTTCTCTACAAACACATTGTTTACCTGGGAGGCTGTATCTTGAACCTCTCAAAAACTTCTGGGTAGAGGAGGGGGAAGACCACCATCTCCTTCAGCGCTGAGATGTGTCTGCTCAAACCTCCAATGCTTTCAAACCGCACCTGTCCAATCATGTATTGTATTAGTAGGTATACAAGATTGAGTTTTTCTCATCATTAATTACCATGCAAAAAGTGGAGCAGGCTCACAGTCTTGTGTATTTCGATTTAAATGTGATAAAGCATTTACAATATGTAGATGAAGCAGTATAAGTGCTACATTTAGGTCAATACATTAACATTTACCATTGTGTCAGTACATGTCCGTGTTTATCAGACTACTCTGTGTGATCCATCTATTGATGCAGCTTACCGTCTTGTCGATGTGCATGGGGTCCACATCAGCGAGGCTGGCTCCAATCTTCATCCTGTCCTTGTGGATTCCCAGCAGGTCTTCTTTGACAAGGTTCATAGGCAAACATCTGTAGGAAAGACATTTAAAAACACTTTGCATGGTTTTGCATGGTTTTCCACAAGTTACTTTTACAATATTAAGAATATACACCAACCAGCCATAACATTATGACCACTGACATGTGACGTGAACGACATTGATTATGTCATAACAATGGCTGGAATATATTAGGCAGCAAGTCAACAATTTGTCCTCAAAGTTGAAACAAAAGCAAGCGTTCGGATGTGAGCGACTTTGACAAGGGAAAGACATGGCACCAGGATGCACCATGGGAAAAAGGCAATCCAGCAGAGGCAGTGTGATGCTTTGGGCAATGTTCTGCTGGGACACTTTGGGTGCTGCCATTCATGTGGTTGTTACTTTGACATGCAGCTAAACATTGTTACAGAACAGGTACACCCCTTCATGGAAACTTCCCTAATGGCAGTGGTGTCTTTCAGCAGGATAATGTGCCCTGCCACACTGCAAGAATCGTTCAGGAATGGTTTATGGAACAACAAGTTCAAGGTGTTGACTCGGCCTCCTAATTCCCAAGATTTCAATCCAATGGAGCATTTGTGGGATGTGCTGGACAAACAAGTTGGATCCATGGAGGCCCCACCTCGCAACTTACAGGACTTACAAGATCTGCTGCTAACGTCTTGGTGCCAGATACCAGACAAGCCAGCTGCTGCTGGTGCACTCACCTGTTGACTGGCCTGCTCCTGTTCTTACTTCTTCGTCGCTGGAATTGCTCTTCGTCTGAAGATGAGGAAGTGGAGTCACTACTGTGGATGGCATGTCTTCTTCTGCAAAGGCAGAGGATGCAGCAACATTATCTCTTATCCCGTCTGTATCATTATGACTATCCGCTTTATGACCGCATTTAGGTTGGGATTCTTTGTTCTTTTAAGCTACTAAGATTGTTTTTTTTACATTGCTGTCAGCAACAAAATACATTTAGTATTAAAAACTAACTTTAACCAAACACACACCATTACTGCTCACTAATTAGTAAGTATTAGTTTGTCATATATAAACACACAATGCTGATATAACAGTAATAATGCATACATTTAGGAAACAAAAAGCAGTATTTCATTATGCAAGCAGGGGTGACTCATCCAACCACTTCAAATAACACCTTCCCCCTTCATAACATCTGACAAACCCACCTGAACAACACACCAGGAGTGCTGAACTTACAGAATCTGCCTTAAAGGCTCATTGTGATAAATCAAGCACACAATATTAAAACTGTTTTTAACTTTTTTGGGGGGTGGGGGTGGGGGGGGAGTCAAACAATGCTTAAACAACCACATGTGGCACATGATCAACAACTGCTAGAAAAGAGAGCACCCCAAAAACAAACTACAGACTAACAACAAACACCCACAAGGACAAGTAGTGATGATCTTACCTCTCAGAACTACTCCTGAGGGTAGGATGAAAAGAATCAGGAAAAAAGAGAGGAAAAAGAAGATTGTTTTTGGTAACATTGGTCAAATTGTGAAGGGACTGATTAAAAAGTTCAGCATAAGCTTTGATAAACTGAGTGTGAAGAGTGAAAATGTATCTGTTCCAGTGTTAGTACTTAACTTTGTCCTGGTTGCTTCAGTAATAACATCTGTATTATGAACTCATTTAAGAATGTGTGTGATCCTGTTGTGGATTCTGTATTAGACCATTTTTGCTTACTGCTACAGTAAGTTCTAACATTTCATTAAATAATAAATTCATAAGGTATTAGACCATCGCGTGTTACAGAGAAAACAGATCCCTCAATAGCAGATGTTTTATTTCTCAGTTTCGGAGTGATGGCTGCTGGCTCAGCTGTCTTACTAACCTGCTGGTTCTTCTCCGGTTATAGGGGCTCCTGGGGGCTGTGGAGCTGAATCTAAACCTGCGTCTGGTGGGAGACGAGTGGTCCTTGAAGTACATGCTGCGCTTCCTGGGCTCTCTGGGTTCTTAGAAAACAATAACAAATCTCATTCAACTCTGTCAAATGTAAGAAAATGTGAACAGGGGATTAAGAAGTAGAGTGCTTAACAGGATGGGCTAAAGCTTGAAGGGACAGAGAACGACTAAGTATTGAATGTAATTCATCTTTTTTCTCTTGTGCCAAATCTGTTTTGAGAATTCTAATAAATCATAAAATAAATCATTTAGGTTCTGCATGGGTGTTTCACGTTGAATAAAGCAGTACCATCCTGAGGGGCCTGGTAGCGGACCACAGTCTTCCGCTGTCTGAAGTCATAACGCCTCTGATTTTCTTCTTCCTCATCCTCAGCTTCATCGTCATCTTCTTCCTCCTGCTCATCATCATTTTCTTCATCTTCCTCCTCCTCCTCTTCATCATGATCATCCTTATCCCCTCCTGTGAATTACATAAAAAATAAATACACACGTTTACATCATGAAAAATAAATAAATAAAACTAAATGTAAACAGTTTTGATGAAGTTATATAAAAGATGGCCCACAGAACTTAAGAATGAAGAAAACACTTGTGCATGAAGGTGCCTTGTAGTAACTTAAGCCTCGGGTGTTTAAAACTCAGAATACATTTTCTTCAGAATTGAATGGACCCAGACCAGCGTGCTTTATACGGTATTCCCCTTCTATGTACCTGATGTGGTCATTAAACCTAATCCATCTTACCTTGGTTCTCCTCCTCTGCGTCTTTATTCTCCACGTTCGTCCTGAGAGAGGTTCTCATTCTGCCCCTGGTGTACACACCGAGCTGCTCGAAAGAAACGGGTCAGATGCTGATTAATTTACTGTTACACTGGCAAACAGCAAAATCACCCATTGCCAACATAAACACTAGAGTTACACAATGCAATGTAGAAGATGAAATGAAAATGTGAGGGTTATTACCTCTTCTTTAGTGTCTCTATCTCTGCTCCTCAGTCGGCGTCTCATCTTCTGCATGTCGTCCATCTTCTGAAGAACAGCTTCAGCAGTGCTGAGGGACAATCCGAAGAAGAACTTATAACATTTCATGGCAGTTGATCTCTAATCTAATTGCTCACTATATTACAATAAATACCCAGGGCACAATGTGTATGACAATGTATTGGTTAGATGCTTCGTGAGGTGAAGGATAACCTTTATTTTGAACTGGAGGCCAAAGAATGTGAGAGTGAATGTTGCCAAACTCACTTGGTGATGAGGCGGTCGTAGAGCACCGACTGGTTACGGGAATTCAGTTTGTATCTAGTGATTCGGGAACTGCGTCGCACAGAGCGATCCTCCTCTTCCTCTTCTTCTTGGCCCTGTAGAGTAAAGCGGCTCCTCTTGGGAGTGGACGACCCTTCTACTTCATCTGGAACATCTGGGGCACCAACGGAAAGTATGTCTTAGCTTGGTAGTTGTACAGACCTTCCTAAAAAGTGCTCCAGGCTTTTTGTCTGATACAATTTAAGAGCTTTGGTGTTCTTTGCAGAGAAATGACACTGAAACTGTACCTGCTTGCTGCTTGCCACTGGATGCTTTTCCCTCTCTCTGCAGCCTGGAAGATTTCCTGAAGACAAAATCATCAAATCAAAAGTGAGTTCCTCATGTCACATAATAATTTAGCATTTCTTATTATTTGAGTGTTCAAAATGTGCATAGTTCTGTGCACAAAAATGTATTTGAATTTATTGCTGGCATTTATTGCTCATAAAGCTTTTCCGACAAGGCCAATGTATAAAATCCAGGTAGCTGGTTAAAAAGGAGCCGCTAATATGAATGTGGGTGTATTACCTGGTGCAGCATCCTCCAGCCTTCTCTTCGCTCACAGGGGAGCTGGTCTTTGAATCCATGTCAGCAAACGAGACCTCCAGTTTAACTCTCTGTCCCCGAGTCCCCTGCTTCATATCAGCATGTCCCTACGACACATTATGAGTTTATAATTTACAGCATGAATTAGAAATTCAAATGAATCATGGGCTGCAATGAAGAATCTTTACTGTTTAACTTTTAAATCTGTATAAAACTTAAGTGTAAAGAATAAAAGTAAGTTACCACAATGCAATGTTTACTGAGTTAAGCATGATCAGTAACCTCGTTTATTTCTGTTCATTTGCACCAGCTTTGGTATATCAGATTTGATAGAATATGGGTATACTTAACTAGTTTATGATCAATGTAACATAACATCCATGTCAAGCATGTTTTAAAACTGAAGTCAGGGTTAATCCTACAGAAAACTGCCATGCAGTTCGTGCCTCTGTGAAATTTTTGGTTCCAGTCTATTAAGAGTACATTTAGTATTTTAATTTCTGTTATGAAGTAACAGATATGTCTGAGATAAAGCTTAATGAATGACTGAGTTAATAAATGAAGACGAGATCCCCCACCCCATCTCTCCAACAACATACACCAAAAACACACCACCGTGCTAGACAATTAACTTATGACATCTAGAACATTTAGCTACTTAACAATCTATCTGGTACAGTGAACTAGAATACTGTTACATGGCCATTACACATAACTCTGAACAAAACATTACAATTTAAATAATGTGTTATTTTACCGTAGAGATTATACAAACTCGATAAACATTAATCACATTTTACTGAAACTATGGATATGCGAGTTTCAGTCAAATGATAGGAGACTACGGGTGCTCATTCATATGTCAGTGACGTTAACTGTTAACTGTGCGACTTAGCACGCTAGGAAAACTAGCAGAGCAAAGTTGCCTTCATAGATAGTGCATACAGCTAGTAAGTGGTGCTGTAGCTATCTAACCAGCTGCCTGGGTGTACATGCTCACATTCGCCGTGTTGTTTTCGGGGCTGCTGAAGCTGTCATCCAGGGCCCGGGAGGACCGCGTCAGCCGGCCGGACTTTCTCTGCGACGCGGGAAGCAGCGACAGAAACTCGGAGCTTGTATCCAACTCCATCGACCTCCTCTTCGGAGTTGCCGCCACCGGCTCGGCTCCGGAATTGCCACTCCTGCGTAGTATCACCATCTTGTCTCCAAACAGACCTTATACGAGCACGAACGACGGATAAGAAGCCGCTATTCTGCCTTGAACCGTCTAATGTTTCACGGTACCGCCAACATAGCACAGATAACGCAGAATAGCTGTCTGCTGACATGCACAAGATCCTCTCTAAACCCTTGATTTCTGGCGCCATAAACGTCATCGGAGGTTATGAGGTAAGACGCTAAGGAGCTACCGCCAAGAAAAATAGATCTCTTAACAAACCTTTAAATTAAGTAAAATTTGTCAAAGTATTTGTATGTCCATCACACTGACGATTCATCACATTTCAATGATCACTGTTGTTGTCACTATTATTTCATAGTATTTGTTAACTAACATTGGCGGATGGATATTTACATTTTTTGAAAAGGTGTTCCGCCTGACGTTAAAGCGCGCCCTGCTCCAAACTGCCTACCAGCGCGCGCTCATTATGTACACAAACCTTGTACTGTGAGCATATTCATGTTTTGCGCACTTCCCAATAAAATTACCATTTCCAAACAATAGAATATAAATTTAAAACGCAGAGTCAACATCAACTCATCATATTTTATTGGAATATGTGACAGATACCAGAAGAGAACATACAAACTCTAGAATTGTTTCTAGCCTGAAAGAAAAAAAGTACATTGTGTAAAATTGCTGTACAGGCAACAAGATCCTGATTGTAAAATCTCAAAGCTTTCGATAGCATCCTCCCTACTTGCTCCCTTTTGCTGATCATCCTTCCTAGTGTTTGAGGGATACTAATGAAGTGCAGTCAGGAGAAATATTCAGGATGAATAAATCACCCCCAGAGACCAAAGCCGTTTCTAATTGCCAATAACTGTTAGCCTCATTACCATTTTAATTGTATGCTTTTTGTGCAAACAGAGGTCATTTGTCACAATGGTCACAATTGAATTTTGAATAAATGCAACCATGCTTGATTTGTAAACCAATAACAGTGCCTTTGCATCAGTAATGAGAAGTATGAAAACTGAAGGATTCAATGGAAGATTTGAGATTTCACTCATCGGAAACCACATTCCTTTTACATATGCACAGAAGCCAACCGCCGCATTTCATAGTATCAGAGTATGTGTTTGACAACAAAGCCAATGAGTTCTGTGACAACATGAGTTTGCCATCTCACAGCCACTGATGGAGTTTAGTCAAAGCAGTTGTAAGTGGCAGCCACATTAACTACAATAACACACAAAGCGGCAGTAAAAAGATCTGATTCTGCCAGCTCATGTTAATAATCTTGAATATAGTGAAGTTGTGGAAGGCATACTCTCCTGTTTTCAGGGCTGAAACAGTATCTGAATGACTGTGGTTTACAAAAATGTGTAATGAGACTGTTGGCTACTGTGCTGTTATGTCTTTGCCTTGAAATGTGGCCTGAAAGTCCCGTCACCAGGGAGGGTGTGTTCACGCAATGGCTGCCAGGTAGTCTTTCACCTCCGCTGGGGTGAGTCTTTTGAAGCCAGCCTCGTTGCAGATCCCCACCTCAATGTTCTCCTCTGTCATCTGACCCTCAAAACTCTCCTGAAACACAAAGATGGTGGGAGTGTAAACGAGGATAAACAGTAAAAGTGAAGACAGATTTCATACCTTAAATATTTCTATAACAAACATACCTTCAATGTCAAGATGGCTGTGTGGATGGCATCTTCCAATTCCAGATCATTGTTATACCTGAAGAACAAAAGCAAAGTGGTCATCTAGCAATCTGTGTAGAGTGCTCAAGTAGAAGCACTGTAAGAGATGTCAGCCCCCTCTACCAAACACCATCAACACACACCACAAAATATCATCTCAGCTCATCTTCCCCGTGGGCCAACCACAAATTGACTTGGCTACAAAGCCCGACCACTTCAGCCTTATTTATTTATCCATCATACACAAAGAGCCCTTGATGTACGTCATTCGCCCATAGATCAAAATCCACATCTATATATTTGCTGTGTAAAAATAGCATGTAATTATGAAATCGTACCTTTTTTCAAGGAATGTTTTTCCATTAACGTAGTTCTTTCCCATGGCTGTGGCTTTCCATGCAAAATATGCACCCTGCCAGTCAGAAACAAGAAAAATCCAGCAAGAAGTTATGCCAGTACGTGTATGAGTATTAAAAAGTCTTTACATTAGAATCACTGCAGACTGAGAGTGACTGGAATAAGTGTTGAGCACTTTCCAAACAGACAGGATGTGCAACTAAATCCAGTACTTTAAGAAAAGGTGTAAGTGTAACAGGTATTAGGGGAGGGTAACAGAACTTAACATGGAGAAATAAACTAACATGCAATATAAAATTATTAGTTTATGTAAGACAAATATTAAAAACTATTATTACAGCAAGACGGTGTAATCTGCTTTATGAAAGTAAAACCATTGTTTAACTTTCAGCTGGAAAGAGCACAATAATGGAAGACAAACATTGTTTTTCAACATATATGAAAGTTAGTTAGTAATACAACATACAGAGGGGTCTGACTGGAACAGATAGGGGTGGTCTTCATCCCATCCAGCTATCAGCAATGAAACGCCAAATGGACGCACTCCACTGGAGAAAAAAAACCAAAACAGATTCAATCAAAAACAATTAGACTGAATACATCTTACCTCTGAAACAAAAGGTGATGTGTCGATGAGCAGTGTGTTTTAATGCATCTTTGTGTATACCCACCCAGACTGTGTGTACTCCTGCATTACAGAGGCCACTCTCTGGACAAGCTGGCCTGTGGGGATTGGCTCCTGGTAAACCAGGAAGTACTGTTGTGCCAACTTCCTGGCTCGTCGCACTAGAACCCTGCAAAGGAGGAAACAACTCATTCATTTTTCTGTGCGTGTTGGGTTCAGTGGTCTACAAACTTACATCTGCGAAATGTCTCACATACAGAGCCAACAAAGTCCCGAATGATGGTTTTAAAACTTGTTCACACAAGATGTGAATATGCTGAGTACTAATAACCTAGAAGAATGAAACTCTTAAATATTGTGTGTTTGTGTGCACAATGTATTGTACTAGCTTTAAACTTAACTCCAGACATCCAAGTTGTCTGGAAACCAGGATATCAATCTTAAAACTTGGTTTGCAAATTGGTTCACTGTGTAAAGTATATACAATTTGTTAAAGGGTTAAAACATACAAAACATACAATATCATTTAAAATAGAATGAATGGGGCTAGGGATAATGCTGCATAAGCTGCTAAGGAACAATCTAAGAGCAGACCATTTTGACATTTGTGCCTTTATAGTGCACTTGGAAGCTGCTGGACATCACACAAACAGATACTACTTGTCTTCAGATAGGGAAGAAGCCTAAGCTGCTGACATTCTGTTTTTCTTCCAAACACAGAAAGACTTACCTGTAGTCGGGACCCATGCCGCTGTAGACCATGCCTATGTGTTTAGTGATGGGCTCCACTTTGTGGACACTCTGCTCATCATACAGAATGGACTTTTGTTTCTTCTCTGTTGCCAGGACAACGCCATTGGAAGCTGAACAACAAAAAGAACATCACAATTAGTGTAATCGCAAATTCTAACCACGTATCACTTTTTCTAACCTGCGTCAATGATGTAATGACATGCAAAGCTCAGTGCACCAGTGTCTGTTACTGTGTATTGCCTTGTCTGATTAAACAGAAATACTGAGTACAAAAAAGGCAAAGCTACAGCATGGCATGACTTTTCCACACTGTATCAGATGTCCAAACCTTTTTTTAAGGTTTAAAAAAAACAACAACCCTTTGCTATAAACTCCACAGTTCAATATGAACTGCACATTTCCAGAACTCCTTACCTTTGATGCCAACTGAGGGTGCTCCGGCTGCTACAGCTGCCAGGGCATATTCAATCTGGACCAGTTTACCCGAAGGGCTGCAGGAAGAAACACACAATGTTGCATTACTATACTGTGAGGCGGAGGAAAATCAACTAAAATAGACGCAGATACAATAACTTCTGCTGTTTGAATCAGATTTAGCATATAAAGGTTGAGGCGAAACTGAAAGCAAAAGCTAAAACAACTGACTCATTCGAGCTAATGTAGCTAAGCTAGTCTCTAAGAGATGAGTACGTTTAAAAATGACCTGTTTCGGTCTATTTAGAAATAGGCTCACCAATATAAGAAATTGACGAGTTTTTAGTATCGGTAAAGAGTCGCTTGACTGTTTCATTTAAAAACATGTTAACCGACATGCTAACAGTTAACGCTAGCCGATTCATTAATACCCGGCAATGACAGTGCATCAACTCACACGGCTCTCCAAACCATCTTTTCCAATCAAAATGGAAAACCGTGCATACACTTTTTCAAACTGCCTGTCAAAAACAATCTCTACTTGCTCAAAGTTTATGTGCCGTTTTCAAATTTCAGGACAATTTTGACAAAGTTTACCTAAATGTGGTTAGGGAGAAACTGTAGCCTCGTTCCGCCATCTTGTTCTTCTTCTTCTTCTACTCTGTGTTGACTGCAGAGTTGAAAACCCACACAGGGGTGTATACTGCCACCTATAAAGATTCAATTAAACCTGTACCCGAGTGTCATATAGGCCCTGCAAACCAAACAATATTTAGATATAGTGAATATAGAGTATAACACAAAATAAAAGAACGTATGTGGAGTGATAAACCGTAACTTGAAATACGTTTAACTTTTACTTAAAACACTTTTTAGCCCAAATGATACATTATTTTGAATGCAATCTATTGCATCGGACCAATGCTAGACAATATGAGAAGAATCATGAATTGATATGGGTCTTTTTGTGCCTCCCCTATCAACTTTGTCAACTTTGTCTTTTTGTATTAAATAATACAAAACACGTGTCAGGTGTATTTTTACATCCTAAAAACACATTTTACGATAGAAATAAATATGTTCCTAATGAATGTCACAGTATATTAAAGCACGATCTTTTCAATACATACTATCATGACAAAGTATGATAATTCCCAGAGAATTACCTTGAAAAGCATCACGTGTTTTGTTAAATTACTCTGAAAGCAAGAGTGCAGTTTGAACATTTGACCACTAGAAGGCACTGACAAATAAATTCGTCTTGTTTTGCCGAAAATTTAATAAAAGAAAAAGTATATTTGTTGTCGCTTTTTGATGACGTATTGAATCGCAGTGACCGTGAGCTATTTGACATGTTGGAAGGAAAGGAAGCGTGCTGACAACAAAAAGATGAATTTCGCCGCTTTAGTGCACAGCCTCAGGTGCTCTTTGCTACACATTGAAAGCAGACTTCTGCAGGCGGCGGGACTAGACAGACAGCTGGGTAAGTTTACTGATCTGAGCTCGTCCCGAGCTACCATACAGTTAATCATGGTAACAAGCTCTGTCCCTTCCAAACACGCTCACACATACAGTACATACCGCGTCTCTTTCTCTTCTTTCAATTTCTATTTGATTTCATCTAAAGTTTTGACTCGCTACCTTTTCCTACCATCTGATTTTGAATGTCATCTTACCTCAGTTGTCTGCAGCCTTTTTCTGGTCGTACTGAAGTGATTGACTTGGCCTGCAGTGATAAGAAGGTGACAGTGTTGTTCCTGTGTGCAGCTCCAGCGCTGGCAGTGAATGGCCCCAGTCTCCTGCCTCAGCTCTATAAGGAGGATGAGCTGGAGGAGCAGCAGAGCCCGGAGCAGCCCTCTGGCCTCTTAGACAGCATCCTGTGGATGGCAGCACCCAAGAAGAGACGCACTATAGAGGTCAACCGCACCAGGAGGAGAGCTGACAGCAAACTTCTAAAAGTCAAGGTACACTGATGAGGGCCACCCTGGGGTCCTCTCAAAGGGTCATTTCACCCCAGAACCCAGTAGTTACTGTGTTTTGCCTATCTGTACTAATTGATTGGGACTGATTAGCAATCATTTGGAAATGTTATCCGTAACTCCAGCTTAATGACATTTTGTGTGTGGCATGGAAATCTTTAAAAATAACACTTAAAAAAACTCAACAGTAACATCTGCATTTGCAAATATAATCAAATGATAAAAGGTGGATACCAACAGTTTACCAGAAAATCTATACATTTGCTTTTTTTCTATATTCCACAACTAATGGAACTTTTAATAGCACGTGTATACATAGAATATCTGTGGAGATTCTTCACAGTCAACAAAGAAGATAAAAATCTGAATGCAAATTATGAGCTGATATATTTTGGATCCCTTGTTGTTTAATCTGACTGAGGGACACAAACATGTCATTTAGTTAATTTTCAATAATTTCACAGGGAATTACTCATTTATTATTCCTCAGTAATAATCATGATCCACTTAATGAGTCCGCAGTAGTCAGATCAATTAATCACAATAATTTGCACAGTTTGTTGTTTAAACAGTTTAAATGAGAACTACTTTGTACTGAAGTTGCTCAAGAACAGTTTATCTCAGTATACAACAAAACGACTGAGACTTAGAATCACTGATTCATTTTTTCAGTGTACAAGCAATTTTACAGCAATATCTGACACTAGTACACATGCAAGTTCAGTAACAGAACTGCTTGCAAAAGAGTCAAGATGAGGAAATGTTAGCGTCTCCAGTAGGCAGCTGAAATTACAAGTCAGTATTATCTGATCACACATTTATCAGTATTGGTTTATATGTTGGCCAATAACTAAGAAGACATTGCAAATCCAGAATATAAGTCTGAAGTCATTTAGAAACAATGTTGCTGTTACAGTGTTCAGTGTACAGTATGCCTCCAGTCTCTGTCTCATTCTCTGTGTCCCTTTCTCAGACCAACATCGAGTCGTGTCCAGAGTGTGGCCACTTGAAGCAGAAACACATCATGTGTGGCTTCTGTTATACTAAGGTGTGCAAGGAGACTGCTCTGATTCGTCAGCAGATTAAAGGAATGGAAGGAGGCCCGCTGAGGGCCTCGACTGTGGAGACAGTCGTCCTTTATGAGGGGGAGACACCAAGCCAGCATGACAAAGACAAGAGGATTGTGGAGAGGGCCAGGAAGAGACCAGCCTGGTTCAGCTATTGATGCTGAGATATTAAGGCTGTGTGTGATACACAGCTTGAGATTGATACAGGTCTGGTCAGATACACACTGATGCTTTATTTGCTATAGTAAACTTTGATGTAGAATGTTGTCCAGTCTGTTATTCTGTCAATGAAAGAGGTCGATGTATCAGTTTTGTTTCCACAAACAAATACCATAAAGGGATTGTTTGATCAGCACAGATACCAGGATCCTTGATCAATACTGGCTCATCAGACATACGCTCATCTCTGTGAACAGAATGCATTATAACATTCATGTGTGTGTAGAAAAAAAGATTTATAGCTCACACAACCAAAAAGTCATTGGAGGTGTTAGTATCAGACATCATGATTTATGTTGTTGTCGTTTAAACAAATTTACAGATGTGAATCCAAGTCTGTCATATTTTTGACATAGAAATATACTGCATAATGTTTGACAATAAATGTATTAAAAAAAAGTATAAAAAGTAATCTTTTGTATCTAGTTTGTTCTTTTTTTAAATTAATGAGACAATGCAGTGTACTGTACAGAGGCTGCATTAGTTAAATAAGTCTTCGCTTTATATATTCAAAGCAGTAGGCACAATCTGTTCATCAGTGACAGAAATGTGGTTTCTTGGATTATCAAAGATGATGATACATAATTGAAGACGGTATGTACGTGAATACTAGTGTCACAAATGTATTCATGCTCATACTAAACATTGATTCGTATTTAACATTAACCCTCTGTTAAATGACTGATGGAAAACTAATTGCCACTTCTAAACATAACAAGATGTGTTTTTGTTTGTAGATGTGCAATCATGTTGCCACAGCAACGTCTGTTAGTCAGGATCCAGGATCAAACTGGAGTCACATTATACTGGCTCTTGTGTTGCTGGAACAGACTGTTTCTGCTGGGATGAGTCCAGCATACCTTCTGCTGCCTCGGCCACACCATCAAACACCCTGTGATTCAGTTTCACCCTCATGGTTCGTTGAAACCAGGGGTTGCCAACCCTCTTGCTCATGGCAGCAAGAGTAGTCGAGTTTTAAAGTGATATTCTGTCAAGGAGCTTCAAACTTGTGTAGGTGCAACTGTTGTTTGAGAAAACGATAACGAACTGTCCAAAAAATGTAGTGTGGAAGAATGTTTCCTTAAACCAAATGACTTCGTAACTATTTACACACACTGAACTTGGTGCTGCAGCTCTTATCCTGCTATCTTTATCTGTCCTGGTAAGCATTTAGTTTAAATCTAGCAAGGTCTTCTACTTATCTCCCAAACTGTTTTTCACATCCATCCATCCTAACTGAAATAAAAGCATACTGGGAGCACATCTATTGAGTTCAGGGCTCTTTCATTGTCCTCTCTCACTGTCCATTACTCTCTCTTACTCTTACTCTTTTATGGGTCAGTCAGTGATCTGACTGCCCTCAGCTGTTTCCTTCCTGCGACATGTGGTTTATGTGAGAGACATCTGAGGAGTGGGAGGATATTTCCTTTGACCTGATGGGATGAACCCTGGATCCATGTCATTCCAACAAAATAGTCATTTCATATGTCTGTCAACAGACACACACGCACTAATCGTATGGATGTAGGTCTCAACAAACCCATACACACATGCACATAATCAAACCCAACCCAAAAGAACACTAAGCTGTACTCTATGCACAAGTTAACATTGTTTGATGACTTCCCTTTCCATCTACAGCCACATGGTGCAAGACATGTGCGTTCAATAAATGAAATCAGTTGGGTGCAGCATTGAACTTTCATCTGGTTTCATCTAATTGCCTCACGTCATGGAAAGAGCTTTAAGCTCATTTTCAAATGAAAACCATCCTCCAGCATGCCTGAAGTGAGGACATTCACTACAAAGTGATGCAGAGGAGTAAAAATAGAAACAAGACTGGATATTTAAGACAACACAGACACACACACACACACATCTCAAACTACTTGGTACACACAGAGATACATGCATTGATAATGACGACACATGATTTGATCGCTCGTTATATCTGTTTCCCTTGAGTTTTATGCCAGTCAAGTCAGACACAAGTGAAAGAGGACGTTTATCTTAGCACATGCTGGCATTTTACATAGAAATAAATTACTGACATTCACTCTCCTGACACAATCACACCATGCACTGTGTGAGCAGAGGAGGCTGCTACCTGGTCAACTCCTTCTGTGAACTTCAGGAGGACAACCAATGGAAGAAGGAAAGCTACCAAGCATGTTGGCTGAGCCTGGTCCTTGAAACGAGACCACAATACAAGTAGGCTGTTCTCGTTTGAAATTCTGCTTTATTCTAGATTTCTACGATTTGTATGAATCACTGCAATACTGTTTTCTGCTGTGTTCTCTTTATTATGTTAAGTATGTATTTTTTTTGTATTTGTATGGTGTAGTGCTCAGTATGGTGTTGTGACAAGCAGCAGGATAGAGGGTAAAGGGTAATGGGGCAGCATGAGCAGCCCATGTGCGGAATGGACATACTTTATTTTAACAGAAAGGGAAACCCACAGTGATATACGTACAGAAGGGCTGCTGCACTGCTCAAGTTGCACTTCATGGCCTGGTCCTGATCAGTGGTGTGTAGTGCAGTATGTTGCCTGTTGCTGCAATAGGAAAACCCCTGTAATATGGGATGTGGTATGTTAAAAAGGCAACCAGCTAATAAGCCAGGAGCTGTGAAGCAGCAGCTTTCTTCATGATTAATTCCCTCCCCTAAAGTCTATAAGCTATTTGAAAGAATTTGAAATAGATACGGTGATTACCGCACCGCTCTACTTTAGTGTGTTAGGACAAAAAAATAATTTGTGTGTAATTTATTCCAGCCTGACAGTGTCAGAGACAGACAGCATTCGTAGAGAGAGTTACAAGCAGCAACAGGTGGTGCACTTGATGGTCGTGAGGAGTCCCAGCCAGACGCTGAGGCTGGGCAGTAACAGCAGAGCCATGACCGAGCACCAGCTACCCTTCTTCAACACCAGCAGGGACCTGCATGGGTACGAGGTACAACAGCTGCTCATACTAAGGAAAGGGGATAACGGAGTGGATAAGCAGGAAGTGACTGCCATGACTGTGAGCAAGCCAGTCAGAGTGAACTTCAGACCGTCGAGCCTGATGTCCTCGCCGAGGGAAAGCTCTCATCGGGTGCAGAGGAGGGAATGAAGCAAGGAGGTGGAGGATGCTTCAAATCGCAGTTCAGGAAATATATACGATTCTTGTTAGATCTTTATTATAATTTACATACTGGTATTAAAATGTACATCAAAAATGTAGAAACTATCTAAACTGTGATTGTTGAAAAAAAGATTGCCTCATGAGTGTTGTTTCTTTGTGACAAACTCCTCGATATCTCATCTGTTAAATAACTTGATAGTTTTAGAATCATCCAAACAAAATACTTGGATGCAAACAGTCCTCTTCTGTTAACTTATTTTAAAAGAGTCAAATGATCTGCTATAGTTCACATTCTGACTCTTTACAATGATTATACACAATGTTCCAGGAACAAAGTACACTTTTGTCATTGTCAATAAAAAAGTGTCTGGAACCTCATTTGACCTATTTTTTCACATTGCATTTACGTTATTAAGATTGTCCTGTTAGATAAAATACAACAAATAACTTTACATACATGCACTATGTTAAGGTTTGATTTTATGTATGCATTATGAGTTTCCACATAGCTTCAGTTTGCATATCCAGTGGCAGCACCCCCCCTGTGGTAAGATGACAACAACATCATAAAGGGAGCTGATATTATACTTTAGTAAATAAAGCAGTTCTTTTGAGAGTCTATGGAGAAAACAAGCACAGCCTGGAAATGAAGAGTTATTTAGAAGGATTTCACAGAGTGGTTAGAGTCAATACATTTATTATGTATGGCATTATATCCAGCACTTAGTAGCCAAGTTATGGTCCAAAGAAAAACATCAGTGTAGAGAGGTTTAAGCTTGTAAAAATGCTACAACTTTAGTTCATCCTATCATTACAGAGGTGTGGTGCTGGTTCTGTAGTTTGTTGCAGTGTTGTGGGAAGGTGTTGCAGTAGTGAGGACTACTTTGAGCTCTGTTTCCTTATTTAGATTCACATGCACGTTCAGTGTCCTGTCTCCCTGATAGTTAAAAGTTTCCCTCAAGCCTGCATTGAAGACTAGAAATTTTAAACAAGTGATTAGAAAGAGACTCTACTGGCTTCAGGCTTCAGAAATGGCAACACACATGCTATTGATGGAAGGAAACCCCAAGTTATGGACAGAAGTGTTGGTAAAAAACAATAAAAGTCATACAGATATCATGACAAACATCTCCCACAATAGTACATCAAATTAGTGCATTGTTTCAACACAGAAATGCTTCAATTACTTTTCCATCAAAATATTGTTGGAAGAAATATTCTTGAGAATGTGTTAGTGATTCTTGGTTGTTTTGTTAAACACAGAAGTTTATATTGTGATTTTCTATCCTGAAGACGTGTATGTATAATCACATCACATTTGGGAATAGATATTGGGAGCCCTAAATTCATACCCAACATGGAGGAACAAAAATGTCCAGACATACAATATACTGTATGCACTAACTAGTAATTCATGGCACTGAGATAAATTAACACTAAGGTACTGACAAAATTCTCCAAGGGACTAAATGGAGAAAAAAATACATCTGTGTGTATTTAACATTGATTGTGTATCCAAAATGGATATCACCTGAATCACCCTGGTGCATTTTTATCATGAAACGTTTTCACACAGTTCATTAAAAGCTAATGAGTCTTAATCAGGGCTTTTGAAGTTACGGTAACATTGTATTTCAGCATGCTCAAAACCTGACAAATCCCATATTCCCTTATCCCTTCTTTTCAAAACTTGGAGATCAAGGGAGGAACTTTCACATGTTGAACATTATCTTGTTGAGGTTACCTCTTGTGTTATATAACATCCCTACCAAGTAAAGATAATTACACAGTGAGAAATACATGCATTTTCCATCCCTGACCTATATACTTTCCAAATTTTTTTTAAGTCAAATGAAAAACACAGGCTTGTGTTTGTCTTTTGTCACTTTGTGTGAGACTGGATCTTCCCTTCTAATATGGCTTCTTCAGCTCGCTTGTGTTTCTGGACAGTGACCTGCTGTTGCCAGTACTTGAGGTACACCCACATAAGGCTTCCATTCTTCCTCTTGTCCATGTTTAGCAGGTCCGCACAGTGCTTATCTCTCTTGAAAATATCCTTCAGATCGGACTCTAGATCCAGTTCCTCCACGATGGGTTCTTTGACGACCTTAAGCAGCATGTTCTTCTCCATCTCCAGCCGTTGATCTCGAGGTTGGATGAGGGAACAGTAGGCATTCTGCCGCTCCACAAGCTGACCCTCTAGCTCCTTCAGAGTGGCGGTTGCTCGCTGGTACCAGTTATTCTCTCTTTCCAGGGCTTGTTGCAGCACAGTCCCCACAATGCCAGATTTTACCAGCCTTTGCTTCTCTTCATCCAAGGCCTCACGCTCCTTGTAAGGGAGAAGGCAGTTATTTTTTTGGAGAGACTGCAGGTTAGAAGGGAAACATGCACAATAGCAGAAATAGAGGGCCAGTCAAAGTGGGAGCAAGACGAGGAAAAGAGTCAGAAGAAGAGGCAGAAGAGTCGTGGGTAAGGAGAGAGGAAAGGAGATTGTTTCTGCTCAGTGGCCTCATAAGCCCTTACAGGCTTGAGCGGCCTAGATGCAGACCACAGGAGGCGACATAGAGGGTGACGTCTTTACCTGCTGTAGCTGTTTCCGTCCTTCCATCAGCTGCTGGCTCTGTGAGACCATGGCCTGCTTGTAGCCTTTAACCCTCTGTCTCTCCTTCTCCAGCTCCAGCTCCAGTGTGGCCGCTGCCCTGCGCCTCTCTGTCAATGTCTCCCGATACCGTGCCTCCATCTCGCTTTTTATTGTGGACACGTCCTTGTCATACTGGGCTTTGATCTTATGGATCTCCCTCTGCGACTCCTTGGTCCAGATCCAACCTGAAGGCACGGTGGGAGATAAGACACAGAAGAGAGAAGATATTTAACTTCTACCGCCATGGTCTTTTCTCAAACAACTGCATTACCTGAAGCCCAGAGTGCAGCAATGTACCAGCTTGTCTCCCCAGTTTGAGAGTTAGAAAAGTAAACATGATAACGACAACACAGAGAAACAAACATGAGCGTGCATTTGAAGGAGAGACGGACGACAATTAAAACTCTAATAAAAACTCTATTCTACTTTAGATCTGATACAGTACTGTATTTTGTAATCTTGATGCCGTTGTACTCACTCAGTTGAAATACATTTTTTAGACTGCATTTAATCAAGATCTGATTGACAAATCAAATGAAACTAAGTGAATGCATAATTAGATCTCTAAAATATTGAAATCCTTTATTTATAGCACAGCAGGCTACATTTTCCCTGAGAGTTAGCACATAACTTGACAGATGTGGACACAAACTTGTTTTGCATTTATTGTTCATTCAATAACCCACGTCTCCTTGTGCAACTTACGGAATGCAGCCAGTCCCAGCATGGGGACCAGAAGGGCGTAATTCCACTGGTTGCCATCACCTGCCCCCGCCCCCCTTCCTCTGGGGTCTGGTTGGATGTTCCATCTGGGGGGTTCATTCAAGTTGTTCATGGAGGCTGCTGTCACATACACACAGGGCAAACCAAAACATCAGTGATAAGTGAATCCTTTACGTACCACATGACAAATGTAGCGACACAAACTGAAGTCTTTTAATTAACAGTTCGACCATTGATACTGCAGTAACCACCAGGTCTTTATTACTGGTTGCCAGTAGTTCCAGTAAATGTTTCTTGTTTCAATACATAATGAAGGTCTGAGGGTCAGTTGATTTTGTAACTTACTAGAAGGAAGTAGCTTTAGATTAATTAATAAGCTATTTAAAAACATTAACATGTCTGGACAGTATGTGTAGCATTGGTGAAAGGGTGTTACTAATAAGCACTAGATGTGAAAGTTTGTTAGCAATTAGCTTGCTAGCATTTACCAAAACACTGCGACAGACAGCAACAGCCATAGCAGTCTGACAAGCCTTGGATGTATGACAGCCTAGCCAACCACAAACAAGGCTAGCTATGAGCTAACATACTAGCTAACATTTTAGCTTGCTGATTCAGGCTCGCTAGAGTATTTCATACAAACATTACACGGGGCATAATAACTTTGTATGCCCAACTACAAGTCAATGTATGTATATTAAATATATGGTGCTGTGTCTCACCTTGAATGAAAAGTCTAGGTCACTTATACATTTGTCCCTGCACATCCAGGTTATACAATTTGTACGCTTTGGCAGTCCATCTATATCTATGGGGGGTACTTGTTGGGAATTCACTTATATAAAAGGTTTTACAATTAAATCTGGGTGTATGTATTTTGATTTATTGTATCTAATATTACCAATTAGCTGTTAAATTTGTTAATACATGTTTTCAGAGGATAACAAATGGGTTATATGTATGTATGCAACATAAGTAATACCCCCATTTTGGAGAGTGGTTTGGTCCAGGGCAACAGAAAATCTGAACCTCTGCCGTAAACTGGAATCGGTCTTTCAACTGATAACATGGCGAGTGTTCGTGCTGCGTCCCGTCTACTCTCCAAGAGGGTACTGTCTAAAACAAACGCAGTGAGTAATAATAATTTGATATTACGTCTGTCATGTATCTCTATGTGTGTCTGTTGTCCATTTAATGCTGAAATGACGTATTTTGCTGCTCTTTTAGCTTTCGTAAATGACAGATTCTGACTTGCGTAACGTTAACGTAACTAGTGTTATGTAGCTTAGGGTGTTTCAATGTTACGTGAAGAAATGCTATTTTGCGAGTCTAACAACATGTTATCTAGCTATGCCATCTCTATTTGTTTTAACATTATACATACAGAGTAACCTTAATGTTTTTTTGTTAACTGTCAACATAATTGAGGCATTCCAAAGTGTTTACAACCATACTTCAGTTGCCCTTGTGGATAACAGTTTTAGCTGCTGAATGTTAGCTTGTTAGCAAAATGTTAAAAGATACAATGCAAATATATTTGAAGGTAACTTTAGACTAAAGTAATTAAGTCATTTAAAACGACTATCAAGTAAAAAGTGCTAATATGATTTGCACAGTAATAAATTATTGCTGATATTAATGCATGGTTGTGGATTTTTATGTGTTAGTAGGAATATGCATAGAAAGCTGCCTTCAATATGTGAGTAAAAATAGCACTATATGTCTTTTAGTAGAATACATTTTCTGTGGGTAAGCAGTCATCAGTACGGTGAATGTTACACATTTTAGCAATGGTGCTGCTTTTGTTTGATTTCTCCAGTGAAACAACTTGTGTTTCCCTTTTCTGCCTGCCAGGTCCCTGCTGCTGCAGTTCATGGTTCCAGGAACTTTCACTTCTCCATCTATGGCAAGAAGAACAATGCCAAAGTATCAAATGATGTGAGTTATATTTGCCCCTTTTTTGTAGATCAGCATTTAATAGGGTTATTAGCATGGATGCATGATAGGATTCAACACTGTACATAGGTAGAAATGTGACTGTATGTACTCATTTAAGTTGAGTTTTTAATATTATGCAATAATGGCCAAAAACTGGTCTTTAGCATTAGCATTCTCACAACCACTCCCTGACTATAGCGACATATTTAGTTTCCACTATGTGAAAGCTGCTCTTTATTGGAGGTATTACAGTAACTTCTGTCCTGAATTGTTTTCAGATCTCCACTCAGTACCCAGTTGTGGATCATGAGTTTGATGCTGTGGTGGTAGGAGCTGGAGGAGCAGGACTTAGAGCAGCTTTTGGCCTGTCAGAGGCTGGCTTCAACACTGCCTGCATCACCAAGCTCTTCCCCACCAGGTCTCACACTGTTGCTGCTCAGGTACAACACATTTTATATGTTCATTGAGGATTTAACATTGTTTTATATGGTTTTCTGCAGGATTTCATCAGACTCAATTTATTCTGCATTCATTAGACCGGTGATTTAACTCACAATACCGATTTGTTGTGCAAATTCAAAGCTTCAAATAAATGTAATTAACAGTAGTGCTGTCTCTTTCTAATTGTATTTAATTGTTGAATATTAAATCGGTTCACAGGGTGGGATCAATGCAGCTCTGGGCAACATGGAGGATGATGACTGGCGGTGGCATTTCTATGACACAGTGAAGGGATCTGATTGGCTGGGAGACCAGGATGCTATCCACTACATGACAGAGCAGGCTCCTGCAGCCGTAGTTGAGGTAAGGTTTTGCGCACACACATACACACATATTTATTTTTTCCACAAAATAAAAATAGTGTTATGTTATTTAACTTAACACAATGTAAATGTATGAAAATAAGTACATAATTTAAAGTTGTAGTAATATTTTTGGTTTTGTTAACATTTTTGTGGTCCATGTTTAACAGATTTAGGTCTTTATTTTATGTTACTTTTGTATGTTTTTTATTTTAATTGAATCAAAATGGCTCTTTTCACATACATATATAACAACACAACTTTTTGACCTCATGTTGCTGTGCCTTTTTCCCAGCTGGAGAACTTTGGCATGCCATTCAGCCGTACTGACGATGGGAAGATCTACCAGAGGGCTTTTGGAGGTCAGAGTCTCAAGTATGGAAAGGGAGGCCAGGCTCACCGCTGCTGCTGTGTAGCAGACAGGACAGGACACTCACTACTTCATACACTTTATGGACGAGTAAGTTCTTCAAACATTAAAAAAAAAATTTAAAAAGTTTTTCTGTGGAATACAATGTAACCTCATTTCACATTTCTGTCTTCTGTTCAGTCGCTTCGTTATGACACCAGTTACTTTGTGGAGTACTTTGCCCTGGACCTGCTGATGGAAAACGGAGAGTGTAAAGGGGTGATCGCTCTCTGCATGGAGGACGGATCTATTCACCGCTTCAGAGCCCAGAATACTGTCATTGCTACTGGGTTGGTATCACACTCACTGTTTGCCAAAATGGGGAACATTTTAATTTTGTCTTCATCCAGAACTGTTAGCTACCATAGCTTAAGAGTTGATATGAGACCCAAGAATGTCCTCAACTGTGCTCCAAAAGTGTATGAAAGTTTATAAATGAGTTATATCTTTACTTCTAGGGGTTATGGAAGAACCTATTTCAGCTGCACATCTGCCCACACTAGTACAGGAGATGGAAATGCAATGGTGACCAGAGCTGGCCTGCCCTGCCAGGACCTGGAGTTTGTACAGTTCCATCCCACTGGTGAGAACATTAACTTATTAAACCCAAGTCATAAACTGGTTCTTCTACAGCTGTGTTTAAAGAAAACCATGTCTTGTTTGAAAAGCTCCACAGCAGCTACATGTGTAGATTACCTACAGTCATTTCAAATAGTAAAGGTATTTTATCAATAACCGTCCAAAGTCCATCTTTTTATTGTCTAGCCGTAATAATGTGATAAGACACTGTAGACTGTTTTCTTCTCAGTCTGTTTGTCCTTATGTCTAGTGGTCAGTACACTTCTCTGTTCCTCCATTAAGTTTTAATTTGACCACAGACAAATTAAGAGATCCTGAAAGATGTACGAACTTATTATCTGATGTGATGCTTTCCTTTTACCTCATTACTATATAGAATATGAAAATTAAAATAAGTTTCTTTTAAAGGGTTTAAAAAAAAAACACCCATCGTTACCCCTGTTTTTTCAGTTTTACTTAATTAAATGTACCAAAACTTTTAAATTTTGTGATTACAGAATAAAATTGTAAAATAAATCCAATAATATCTTAAACTGAGAGATGCATTAATATAGTTACATTGCAGTAAAAACATGTAAGTTGCCAGTGCAACAAAGGGAATAAAAGTGCAAATGAACAGCAGAGTTTTAAGTTTTGTTTTGAAGGGGGTTAAAGTCGGGGCACATTTGAGATCTAGAGGAAGTTGGTTCC
>JAVQJD010088929.1:0-31643 GCA_036023655.1 Nannoperca australis | reverse complement strand
AATGACGTCTGATGTTGTACTCCTTGTGCACCGCAAATTTCTCGGTGCATATAAGTGGGAATGCCCCTGTGCTCAACAAAACAATATTCCGTCTCCCACTTATCCTGAAATTGTCTGTGTTAATTGCCAACTTTTCTCTTCAAAGCAGGTTTTGAGAAAGACATGACTGGGGCGGGGTGACAAAACAAACGTACATAGAGAGATTTAGAATCCAACGTAATAAACGAAGCTGCAGTTCACTGACGTTACTAATTTGCGTTGCTTGGCAACTACTCACACACGTGCGTATGAGAAAAATGCGCGGGCCGCACTAACCCTAAACTTTGCTGTCAAGTAGGGGGCCGCAAAATATCGTCATGCAGGCCGCAATTGGCCCGCGGGCCGCGAGTTTGAGACCCCTGCTCTAACCAGTTTGTCATGCATTTCTTTTTTCCAATACCACACATTTTGTTTTATTCCCCCCCACCCCCCAAAAAAAGTATTTTAAACGTGATTAATCACAGCCTATTATTGTCCAACTCCATAAATGTTTTTAATCAATTGACACCACTTATATATATATATATATATATATATATCTTCAGATTTTAGTTATTAAGAGTTTAACACTCAAACGTCACTTCATCAGGACTGTGTGGGAGGATTCTGATCACAAGTTATTGATTGGTGCACGGGTGTACAGAGAAAAAATAAATATCCAAAAGTTAACTTAATGAAATGCTAACAAAGGGTGAATAGAGAAGCTGATACATATAGATTCAGTTCCATTTACACACAGACAATAAATAACTGTTGGCGTTAAATATTCATGTCCACCCTAACTGTCTTGTGCCTGACCCTTTGTTTTGACCACTGGCTGGCGCCGCTTGGAACTCATCCTCATCCAACATTTCCACATCTCAAGACACACAGAACATGCTGAAGGCTGTCGTCCAGCCAACTTTGCAAGCAAGAACTTTCTTAAAGAAGACCGCTCATCATCTGTGTTCGAATACAACAAAAGTTGGAACACTCCAGCCAAGTGGGGTGTGAAGATATGACCATATTACCTGTCTGCGAATAATGGAAGAGAGAGACTTGCTCCAAGAAGGCCCACAGGAGAGTCAACACTGGGCCTACCTTTCAAGAGCAACTTTCCTCCAAACATCCAATCTGAGCCACCAGGTTAATTTTACTCTTCCTGTGATTAGATCAAACGCAGGATCCCCCATCAACATAGTTTTGATATCTAGTCTCTTTCACTGTTCACTGTTAAAGTTTTCCTCCACTTAGTGGTCTCCTGTGTTTCCTAATACATCTTACCATCATTCACTGCTGTATCTGATTTACACGGGTCCTCAGTCAGTCATTAAGTGCCATCGCCATACTCACTGAATTTATTCACTCATGTGTATGTTTAGTAGTTATTAGATAACTAATGTAGACCCTTCATTTATTAAGAACTTGTTTGTGTGAGTTTATATGTAAAATGTATTACAATCACTGACCACAAGTCAGGAACCCAGTTTCTTCCTTTTTAAGGGTGGTGAATTGAATCCAAGTTAATTACTATTATTTTATATAAATATTGACTATTTCTGATAGCCCAAAGTGAGTGCAATCACTCTACTACATTATTTTATAGTGATTAATGTGTTATCACTGTATTACTTTGGTGCCTTTTTTGGTAACATACGTTGGTATACTTTAAGCTGTTTTACCAACATGTGTTTCCATAATATGTCCATCTGCTCAACTCTTATCTTTCTCTTCATTCTTATTCCTCATCTCTCTCCCCAGCATTCTTTAAACATTGAATTTAAACATTTTTTCATGGCTTGATTGCTCCTGTCCTGCTGCAGTGCTACGCTCCGTTGCCCACTGAAACAGCTATGTGGGCATTGGCTTGACATAAAGCAAAGGGGGGAATAATGGAAGGTGGAACACCTGTGACACTGGAGCATAGAGACGCACTGAAATGTGGGCTTGAAGCTGTTGGCCTTTTTGTTGTTTGTTTTGTTCGATTGTCAACTGCTGTAATTAGCCATATGCTAATTGTGATTCATGAATGAGAGATTGAGCCAAGTCATTACTAATTCATGGGATAACTGTTAGTATGGAGATGAGTCTGTTTTCTCAGTCAATGAAAATAGGATTTTGGGTGATACCACAGTATATGCAACAGCCTATAAGAACATTCTAAGATGATTCACATCTTATTAAACCAACATTTTCTTTCTTTTAGATTATACAACTGATGTGGCAGATCGGGCTTGTCCTAGGTTAACTTTTGGGTGCAGGTAAGTTCAAATCTTATGTAGCTTACATGTACTAGGGGTGGGCAGATAATATTGATACCAAAATTGGTATCTTTATCGGATCGATGCTAGCGTGATGAGATCGATCCTTTAAGTTCAGTTTTTCTCCTCTACGTTCAGTACTTTCTACCGTTTGATCAAGGCATGTCTGAGTGCAAACGTTGCTTCTTTGACATTGTTCATGGCACAGAGACAGACATCACTGGCAGAGTCTTTTCAGGGAGGCAAAGAATATCCAGGTAGCCTATGTTGAAAGTAATATTTTAGTCAGATGCAGGAAGAATTTTCTCAAAGGCAGAACAGTTAGTAAGCCAGTGCATTAAAAGGGAAACATGTAAACATGTTATTGTTTCTAAACATAAACCTCTAGAAACTCAGTAGGCTAGTTCTTTAAAGTTTGAAAACATTTATTCTTCTTTAATAATTGTATGCACTTTTTTGTTTATTTAAAAAATATTTATGATGTTCAATGCAATGTTCACAGTTACGGCTCATTACAGTAATACAAATATTTTTTGTCTAAAAACTTAATTAGTTAACAGTGGAAATTACAAAAATCATTTAATGGTCATAAAAATGTCTCCAGATTTTGAATACTAATGATTCATTGAGCTCATAAATTATGGTTTTAGTCTGGACCTTCAAATATATTGTACAAGATGTTCTATTTTTCAGGTATTAGCATTGGTCACTTTTTAGGGAAAGTGGTATGCCCACAGGTACTGGCGTTCTTTGTAAGTAAAGCAATTTATGTGTCATTAGAGTCATAGAGATATGCACAGGCCTAAAATCAAGGCCTTAACCCGGTGTTATGATCCCGGGATTTTTTATATATCACTTTGCGTGTGGTTCTTTTACATTACATGTAGGCATTTAGCAGACGCTTTTATCCAAAGCGACTTCCAAATAAGAGCTTTTCATAAAGTGCATAGAATCATGGGCGAAAACAACAAGATGTCGTATCAAATAATATGAGTGCTGGTGATGAATCACAAGTCCTATAGATAAATACATCGCTGCCAGTGGCAAAATCGAAAAAGAGCTTTACATTCAGAAACAGATTACGTCCGTTCATTATCAATCACAGTACAATCAAGCTAGACAACAATTCTCACATAATATGTCACACGATATGCTGTACTTTATAGAGCCGATGTGTCACATTTGTTGTATTCCCGGAACAAATGAGTCTTTAGTCTCTTCTTGAAAGTGGTCAGACAGGTTGATTGTCTGACGGAGGTGGGGAGCTGGTTCCACCACTGGGGGGCGAGGAGGTAGGAGAAAGGTCTTGAGTGTGAGCGGGCGTCTCTGAGAGGGCGAACCGCCAGGCGGTTCTCAGAGGCAGACCGTAGTTGGTGAATGAATCTAATGTCTTTGTCATTCAGTGGTGGTGACTGCTGATTCTTATTCGTCATTAGTAAAACGCATGCTTATACATTACGATTTTAAGTTAAACT
Source organism: Nannoperca australis (assembly GCA_036023655.1). NCBI lineage: Eukaryota > Metazoa > Chordata > Actinopteri > Centrarchiformes > Percichthyidae > Nannoperca > Nannoperca australis. Next base: position 27,889 of record JAVQJD010088929.1, on the reverse strand, counting down.
GAAGTACAGCATTGGATACAGAAGAAGCACCACACATCCACATATTTTAAATTTTAATAAAACTTTGTGCTCTATGGAAAAATAACTACTCTTGTAAATAGTTGGTTTAATATTTAAAAATATATAAACATTTTAAATGGAACAAAATGCAGCCTTTCGGCTTTAATCCTAAACTAGGGATGCAACGGATCGGCATCAGCGTGGAAAATGACCAGGTATTAGATAGATCCAAAGAAGCGAAACATTTGGATCTGTGTATTCCTACATAAAACTCTTCAGTTTCAGTAGAGATTGAAATTTTTGTACACACTGTGTGTGTGTGTGTGTGTGTGTGTGTGTGTGTGTGCGTGCGTGCGACAGTCAGGCGAACTGCAGAGTGCAACAGCGGACAGAGAAATGACCCGTCTGTCAATTACAGTTCATTTATCAAGCCATAAAACCACAAAGAACTACTTTGCCACTAATGGAAACATTACGCAGTCGCTGTTCTGCCATGCGGTAGCCTCCTTTCTTCTCCTTTTCACTTTGTACCACCCTCTGTATCACTTTCTTTCTTTGTCTCTTTCATTGTATGTCATCCATCCTTTTATTTTACATGAATTCAAACTGCCCTTCTAGTTCTCCTTCTTATTCTCACGACTTTCTCATACTGTACTGGGACATGTTGCTCTCTGTGTTTCTTGTAGGGACCCCATTTTGTTTGAACGCGTGATGGCAAACATTTAATACCTAAAGTGTAATGATTCAACATTTACAGTCCATATCAGCCTGACCTATTGCATGCATACTGACTTACTCTGCAAGTGAGACAGTAGAGGAGTGGAGCAACGTCAACCGTACAACTGCCTACGTTTTGACGTCCTGCAGTTGTATGGCAAGTTAGGTTATATGTGTTGGTTTTAAATTCACTCGAAAGAATTACGTTTTAGTTTGAATTCTTTCTAACTTGATTTCTGTGAGTGACATCCCTAGTCCCTTTACCCCCATACGTTCCTCTTTATCCCTTAATTCCTCGTAACCTTGACAACTCAAAGTCAAGCTCAAGATTCTCTGCTTCATCCCTCATAGTGAAGCTTTACATTTTTCCGTATACATTTTCAAGTCACAGAGTCAGAGGTGTGTGTGTGTGTGTGTGTGTGTGTGTGTGTGTGGTTGCCCCTGCACACCTGTCTTGTCTATTGGATTATACTGTAGTGGCACCTATTTTTAGTCCAGCACACCGGGAGGAGAGAATGTTCAGCAAAACAAGCATCAGTCTTGATATCACCATGCATTCACCTTGAAATCAGATCATTCTGAAAACAGAAGTAATGAAAGAGAAAGAAATATTCTCATTTTTCTTTTTCCCTGGTCTTCCATTATCTCTTTCAAAAGGGGGACCTCCATGCAAGAGAAGAGTGGGAGTAAAAACAAAAAGGCCCACATAACTGCCTGTATACAGCCTTTTTATGATTTCACTCGCATTCTGTACTTTCAATTAGTATATTAAAATGAAGATAACATCATTTTTTTTACATTCTAATCTGTGCAGTTTCAGAAAAGCGTTTAAAAAGGTATATTTCTAAGCAACAGAGTGAGGAGTAAAAAAAAGTTTTATAGAGAAAAGAAGGGTGCGGTAGACGAGATGCTTATTAAATAAGACCATATGGCAAACAGACTTGCCCTGCATGTTAGCAACGTCCACTAGTATGAGCCACACAATGCATGTGATTTTACTGATGGTTCTGGAAATATCATCAGAGATGTTCTATGAATCAATTGTTTTTTTGGCGGGTCTTTGAACAACATACAACCTCCTCTGGGCGACCCAGCTGAGGTTGATCAGACCCTAGCCTGTGTCTACAGGAGCCTCTCTTGAGCCACAGCCATCTTCTGGCTCGCTCTGCCGCTTCACTGGTTTTTACGGATGGCTGTGCCCCTCCCTCTTTTGCTCAATCCCCAAAAAGCCGACTGCTGTAGACAGAGATCGGACTGCAACTCCCCTGCAACCTCTGCTGGAAACTTTGCTCTCCAGGTTGCTTATCGACATTTATTGAGTAATATCGCATGTACCACAACCAATAAGGTGTTTTCTGACCAAACTGTTCTGGGGTGTCCCTTAGAGGAACAGTCAGCTAGGCAGCTGCTCAGGATGTGCTCCATGGTTCCACGCTCAGAACATATAGGGGATGTCCTCGCCTTGTCCCACATATAAAGGTTTAAAAGGCTGGGAAACGCAGTGTACACTGCCTGAGTGAGGGACTTTATTCCATCAGATTCAGTTTTCTACAGCCCAACCCAAGCCACCCATGTCATGTACCATGAAGGGACTCTTGTTACCATGCTACTGTTCTTTACCTCTTCCAGTACTGCTTTGGACCAAGCAGTGCTTCTACTTTCCTTTAGTGTGGTACAAGAATCCTGCCTGGTGACGCAGCCTTGATTCTGACATCTTCTGCTTTATAATTTCTTCCATTCCTCATCTCAGTTCCAGATTTGTGAACCTTTGGATCGTGCAACGGTCATACAACACGTCTCTAGCACTTGTCCTCTTGAACCTTTTTCCGAGAATCTGAATCTTTTGGCAGGCCCAGCCATCCACCTGATGCTGGACGTGCTAGACGTTGTTAAAATGTTGTGTATATAATTACAGTATATAAATTCAGTATTAAATGATTAGTAAATGTGGAAAACACAGAGCATGTGATCCAGAGAGGGACAAAGACAAGTAATGGTTCGCAAGATATGAAGGCTGGGTGCTGAGCCCCCTCCTGTTCACCCTGCTGACATATGACTGCTCGGCAAAACATTCAAGCTGCCATATCGTGAAGTTTGCGGACGACACAGCAGTGGTGGGACGCATCACCAACAGCGATGAGTCCAAATACAGAAAGGAGGTGGAACACCTGGAGCGTTGGTGCAGAGATAACAATCTTTGCATCAGTGTGAAAAAGACCAAGGAGATGATTGTGGATTTCAGGAGGGGCAGATGCATCCCCCCTCCCCTGCACAACGGAGGAGCAGCTGGGGAAGTGGTCCCCAGCTTCAGGAACCTGGGCGTACACCTCAGCAAGGATCTCAGCTGGAGTAACCAGACTTCCTGTCTGGTCAGGAAGGCCCACCAGCGCCTCTACTTCCTCAGGAGGCTGAGGCGTAGACTTGGGAAGTCAGTCCTGACTTCCTTCTACAGGTGTGTGGTGGAGAGCATCCTCTGCTCCAGCATTACTGTGTGGCACGGCAGCCGCTCTGCTGCAGAGAAGAAGGCTCTGCACAGGGTGGTGAAGGCTGCACAGAGGATTGTGGGGAGCAGCCTGCCCAACAGACATCTACATCCTTAAGGACACCACCCACCCAGCACACATACTCTTTACCCCTCTCCCCTCAGGCAGGAGGCTGTAGGCGGTTCTGTAGCAGAACCACGAGAAGCTATTCCAGAAGCTGTAAGACAACTGAACTCTGGTGGTGCTCTGTAGCTCCACTGTGACAGATATAGGGACGTGCAATATAGGCCAGCAGGCCTACTTGGTTCTAATATTGCATTGCTGCTACTGCTCTTTACTTTTATTTTTATTTATGTTTATTGTATATTATATATATTTATTTTTATAATTTCCTTATTGGCTTTTAACCGGGACCTCAGAACTTAATTTCGTACAATCGCATGTGAAAGTGTGACTTGTATGACAATAAAGAACCCTAAAGCCTTGAATCCTTGAAGAAAACTGAAAAAAAATTGTTTGAGAAAGAGGAAAGAGAGTGTATCATAGAGCGAGAGGCAGAGTGTCAGAGAATTATTTTGTCAAGCAGAGATGATCACAAACTCTAGACACCCTCAGGACATTTACCTAATACACACACAGATACTGAGGAGGGATGGAAGGAGAGGGACTTTCTTCTTTTTTTTGTGTGTGTGTGTGTGTATATGTTTTTTCTGAAAGTGATGTAACAGCACAAACATAACAATGAGAGCTTAACACCAAAATGTCACTAAAATAAAAACATTAATCTCGTGGATTAACTGTGTGTGTGTGAGAGAGAGAGAGAGAGAGAGAAAGAGAAAGAGAAAAGGAAAAACATTTAAGAAGGCTTGAGCAGATGGAGTGTCAGAGGACTACTACGGCTATAACCTGTAATTCATGAAACATTCATTAAATACACACCGTCCGCAAACAGTGGGGGTGTAACAGTACACGCAATTTACGGTTTGGTATGTAAAAAAAAAAAAAAAAAGGAAATTTTTGCCATTTATTCTGAAAAATGTAAATATTCAGTAGTGGCTTTTGGCCATAGTTCTTACAATAAAAGTTCAAGAGCATTCAAATATGTGAGCATTTCGTCCATTAGAAAAAAATACTGTACTACAGCAATGCTCTGACCTGTTGATAATTCCTAAACAACTGCAGCTTGTGCTACAAATCTGCGGTGAGAGGCTACCCGAACGCCTTCCAGTCTGTTTTTGTGTCGTTCCGTTAACTGACACAGTGCGGCCGTCGCAGTCTCACACTAATCGTTGTCCATTTTCGGAGTAACTAACCGGGGAACTGTAAAGCTCCCATACAGTGGATCCTCCAGCTCTGGCCTCTCAATTTCGTTTGCCATTTTGAGGCAGCGACACTACATGATCTTGACTAACCGGGCTAAGCGAGCTAAGCCCACTTGGCCTTTTCAGCAACTGCTGTCATGCATCCTCGTAAAAACCGTAGCTGAGACAAAGTTTTGCAAGCAAAGCTATGGATGATGGCATTCCAGCTTTGAGATCTGTATTTCTTTAGTACTTTATTACTTTTATTAATATTATTAGTAGTACATTTGTCTCCAGCTGGACTGGAGTGGACTACATAATTCTGCATAATTCCAGATTTGACTGTAATGCTTTTCAAAGTGACTTAATTTCAGAAAATGACAGGAACGGCAATAGTTCATTTCTAAATTTTCCATTACTTGATTGAAAACATATGGGAAAAAACTCCTGCAGAGCACTTGACACAGTTTCAGGCTTTACAGTGTGCATTAACAAAAGTGCACTTTTTTTAAAAAGTTGAGTGAGGAGGTCTTTTTAAGAACAGTAAGATGTTAATCATTTCATGTGCACACAGCCGCACACCTACAGTGAGGCCCTGCTAACAATGTGTAGCAGCTGATTATGCAGAACATGTTTCCACTTTCATAAGGACACAGAATTAATAACCCTCAACAACCATTACTGCGGCTTACACAAGCGCGCACGCACACACACACACACACACACACACACACAAATAGATGCACATCCACAGGACAAGTGCTTAATTTAAATTAGCACGCTAACAACAGTAAGAGTTCTCCAATCAGTGAATAACCACAGCTTCCAGCAGTACAGTGGTGTATCAATCAGGCTTCTTCTGTGATTGTATTTATTCTTAAAGTATTAAGGGAGTGTTCACATAAGAAGAAAGAGACAGCGAGAATAAAAGATGAAAAAGCAAGGGGGGGGGAAAAGGTTTTTGTGCTTAACTGAGGTGGGAGAGTTGGCATATCAAAAAATTATGTTATTTTACTTATATGCCTATGCTGCTGGTTATAGAAAAAAAAGAAAGCCCCCCAACAAAAATAATGTAACAAGACAACGCTACAGTGTCATTTTTCCTATGTTACCAGACATGCACTGGTAAGTTACATTTTGCTGGGGACCACTTGTGGTTTTAATTACAGAGATCAGTAGAACACAAAAGGTTGCAACTGCATCCTGCACGCAAAGAACATGCATTCAGACAAGGACAGTTTGAAAACAAGTACAATAGAAGAATAATTGTATTTAAATAAAGTGCAAAGAGAAGAATGTCGATCAACTAGAGAGGAGAAAGGAACGGAGACGAAGGACGGAAGTGAGAAGTCGGCAGAGACAGAACCTCATGAGAGTATGGGGGGAGACAGGGAGAGGCAAAGAGTGAGAATGGGTGAGAAAGAGAAACACACAAGTTGATAGAATGAAACGGAGATGGAGAATGGAGAGAGACGAGGTGATGGGGTGGAAACAGAGAGCAACAAATTAGCAAGAAAACAAAGCAGCGCCCTGAAGGACTTCAAGTGGTAAATTAATGTTGTTACTAAACGCCAGGGGAACGTGAAAGTGAGAAGAAGGGGGGGCAGAAAAAGAAAATGGAGGACAGAGGAAAGAAAGGGGAACAAAGATCAAGATCAGTTGACTTAATGGTATGAAGATTTTCAATAAAAACAATTCCTTTGATTTTGGGAGCTGTCAGAGCTGAAGCTTGACAGATTTATGCGCGTGTAGGAGTAGTTTGATGTATTAAAGCAATGTAAACTATGTTTGAGAAAGCAAGAGAACACAGAGCAAAGAATAATTTGTTTTGCAGGTGATCAAAGCTTTTTACAACCAGCAAAGATGTGCAAGCGGCTAGAGGTACAACACAACTGCAGTAATTATTTGAAATGCAAGTATTTCAACAAAGTCAGACTAGAAATGACTTGTTAGTGCTCATTTAAAAAGCAAAGAAATTCACTCTCTGATGGATTCTCAGAGAACTCGCCCCTCGGGTTACGTACAAATCCCACCACTTTCACAAGTGTTTACAGGCCCTAACTCTGAACTCAGTCTTCTATAAAAGGTAAAGCATTTGATTGATAAAACCTGAACGCTAGAATGATGCCTGACAGGCTGAATTCAGGGCACAAAAGTCAGGACAGGACAAAGCATGTTGTCTAGGTCTATAAACTTTGATGCTGTGCGTATGTTGAGACATGTTGTATTTAAAAAGAGATCGGATTTCAGTGATTAATGTTTAACAGACTCTCATTTGATTCACACATGTTGCACTGGAGCTGAAAGTTAAATATAAAACCTTTAAAAATCTTAACTAGTATGGCTGTTGGGAAAGTATGCGCGCAGTGCACATTACGTAAGCATGCCACATAAAACTCGCTCGCTAAAAAGGGCACTTCAGGGAGCTCTTTAGGCCGGTTCAGGCAATAGCACTTTTTCAAAAAGCTGTTCTTTTATTGCAGTAAATGGGAGGCAGCCACAGGGTGGATAGAAAGTGGTCACTCCGTGCCATAATAACAGCTTTCGAAAGCTGAGAACAGTTTGGCTTATAGAGTTGTACACATTTTGAGTACTTCTTGATTATTAAGCAGCTGGAATGGAATTGCTATCCAGTTGTTGCTGGTTGTAATTGTCATTTGGATTCTAAAAGAGTTAGTAGCTACATTTTCTTGAACCCCAATATTATATATATTATGCTAATGATCTGAATAATATCCCCTGTAACCAAGTGGTCTTTTCCTATTAAGGTGGTTTCTACGCATGTTTGCCCCACGTAGGGGAACATTAGGTGATGTGAACGAGTTTCCAGGGAGGGACAGAAACATGGCGGCAGCAAAAGCAAACTGGTCTGTGAACACACCGAAAGAACGAGTTGTTCAAACAGCAACATCCTTCTTCTCCTATTATATTTCTGACAGATTAGACACTTCACAGCGTGCGGAACCACTGCGTACGTCAAAAGAGTTATACTCTGACTCTACATCTTATCGGATCCCTTTATTTAGCGTTTATGTAAACGTGTAACCAATTGGAATTTCTAAACAGAAAGATTTTTAATAAAATAATTTTCAATTAAATAATGTGCATGTAACCGCAGCTACTGCTGATGTTGGTGGATGTCACTAGAGAGATCTGAGAGATCTAAACTGTCGGAGCCACAAGAGAAAGCGGCACGAGTAGATAAAGGTTCAATTCCCTGCACTTTGAATGTAGCGTGTGATTGCCATCATAAATCACACTAGATTAATAGTGTCAGCAAAATGACCAAAATGTAAATGGTAACTGACTGTATTGTTGGAATGTAACAGTGGGTTTCAAATGGGTGCCTGGGGTCTCAGAGGGCCCTTAGGCTGTGACAATTTGTCAATACATCATAAAAAAGGGGGGATCATCACGCACTGTTTCCACTGCTCTCATGCATGTATTCAACAATTTCTTGAAACACTGTAAAAGAGGGGAATAATTATAAAGGAGAAGTGACGGATATAAAGATGTATTGTATGTGTTGTTCTCCTTTATAACGATTTCTTGTTGTATAATACACTCCAGTACCAGGCGATTCAAGTATGCTATGTACCAATGATAGCATATTTCCTTAGGTTAGAGGTTGTCCATATCAGCATATATACTGTAATTATATACCGTTTGCAATTAAGACATACAGCACAGACAAATGCACACAAACCTGAGTACACACAAGAGCGTCAACCCCTGGATCACTGGAGATTTAAGTTACCTGCCTACTTCCCTACATACCTGCACTACCTCTTGTCAAGGTAATTAGTGTTTGCCTCCAAAAAGCAGAAAGAGTGGGATGTGGTCTGTTATGTTTTAGTATGCAGGTGCTGCATGTATACTGAGCTCCTCACAAAAGAAGAAACAGAAAAAAATATATGTTTCTTTTTCAACCATCATAAGTTATAAAGTATATATATGTTATGATAACCAACTGATTTTGTTTTGTGAGTTTTGAAAATGTTAAGTTACCAGGAGGAATTGTTTATAGTATGTAAATAAAGTAAAGCAAATGTAAGATTCAGGTTTAATATACAGTCTTTGTTTGGAAAAACCATGTATATACATATATGTTATTCTGAGGCTGTGTCAGCTGCTGCAGGGCAGCGCGGGGTAAATGACTGCTGCTGTTGTTGGTGAGTTGTAATGTGAGAGCCTTCTCATGTTTTATGGCCCTCCAGGGGACACTAGTCTGAAGACGTCATGTTTATGTGCCATTAATATTCCATCACTGTGGAGAGTTGTTATCCACCCACACATGAACACACATTCACAGACTACAGAAAAAAACATACAGATTCAAAATAAAACTAAAACAGCCCCGTACACAACATATAACATATAACATATATAACATATAAATAGAAGACATCCACGAAGGCTTCAATACTGTAGGTGTGTAAATGCTCAGAAACTAATAAATTCCCAGTTACCCTAAAACTCACACAAACAAAATGCATACAATGCATATTCATGCTTCCCATATACATATATTATTCAAGACTTCATGCAGGCCAAAAAAAGGATCAAACTTGCAGAAATGCACACAGACTGTCACAAAGGCATCTAAACAAACATGAAAGACAAAAGCATCTGAACACTCGTTATGGGCGAAATTTAAGGACATCATTTAAAGTTTCAAGAGGGTTTTTGACCTTATTGTACTTAAAAACAGTAAATGTCTGTTTCAATTCCTGGCCAAACGAGTCCATCAAAGTACCTTTTCTAACTTTTCTCTCTCACTGTCACGTAATGCCGCCAAACTGCAAAAAGCAGCTTTACGCCTTTTTCAGACCACAGAAAACAAATGAACTAACACGGCCCTCCTCTGCTCCTCCTGCTGTACACGGCTGTGCTTGCGACACCGTTTTCGTCTGCCATTTTTCATTGACAAGACATTCTTCAGCTCTTTTCGGCGCCGCTTATCTTTTATTGCTGATTTTCCCCATTGCTCCTTTCTCCATTTGTTCTCAGCACTTTTTTTGCCGCCTCACGTCTGAACGCTTGAGACTGACTTTCCCTCCTGCACTTTCCTCGTCTCTCCTTTCCCCTCCGTATTGTCTCCTTCCTCGCCTTGTTCTCCTTACCTAATTTTTCCAAATGTCTAATTACAGTGTCTAAAAACACTTTTGTTTCTCACTCCCCGCCCCTCTTTTTGAGCCACCTCACTCTTTGCTTTTTTCATCATGGCACAGTTCTATTCCACAGCTTTTTAAGAGACATTTGCAAGTTAAATTTAAATAACAAACACCACAGAAGAATGCTGAGTAAATGCATGGGTTTCTACTGTATAGGTTGTGAAATCTTGCTAAATTAAAAAGGGACTGTGGCGTAGAGGCAGCGTGTTCAAATTGCTGGAATTTAATTTCCAGGAAAATCCAGTTTACACAATTGTTGGAGATTATAAACAAACTAAACAGGTACACTCGCACAGTTAGTAAGCAATTCATTTAGTGCATTATTACATACAATACAATACATTGACATTTAAGTTGTTCAACAAAATCAGCAAGAAAAGTTTATGATCTAAACATAACTCTTAGCATGCATGGATCTCTCTCTCTCTCTCTCTCTCTCTCTCTCTCTCTCACACACACACACACACACACACACACACAGCTTATTAAGAGAAAGGTCAGTTGTTTCAAAACAACAAGCTGCTTCAATACGTAGCGAGCAGAAGAAAAACAAATGATCACCTACACGCTAAAATCTAACTAGCGAGGTAAATCATCCACTTCTGCAGGAACACGGTCACTCAAGATCTTCTGTAATTGCAATTATGTCAGACTGTAGTGTTACTTGTGAATGCAATGCTATTCTTTTTTTCTTTTCTTTTTTTTTTTTGGAATAACATGAAAGGCAGGTTGAATAACGGAAAACCAGGGAAGTGCCATTTATCAGCCCCAATTTATAAGTTAATGTCTTACGGTCACATAAGCCTGACTTCTAGATGGATGAAGATGATCAAAGATGACAGACAGATATTTTTGCATATTCACTGCAAACCACGGACACGGGTTCAAATCTAAAATTGAGGTACACACAAATTCTATCATAATAACATTTGGACTAATATTTCCTGTCCAACTGTCCCGTCTATATGGATTCCCAAGAATGTCAACTAGCATGTGTCTGAATGGAAACAGATGTAGCTGTTGTGCTGTTGAGTTCCAATATCAATAACACTGCTTTCTAAAAGGTTAGCCTGCTAAAGACTCGGACAAATAAAGTGTCAGTCACAAATGAGCACTGTTACACCAGTGGCCTTTTTTAAGATAGATATAAAAAGTGTTCACAAAGTCTGCGTCTAATTCTCGGTCAGCTGAGCAGGTCCAGGCTTTGTCTCCGTGTGACAGGACGCATTAGATGTGCGTCTCTGGTTGCTTTCTTTAAAGTTTACAATCGTTGTTGATGGGAGTGCCAAAGGTCAGAAGCAGAACAAAATTCATTAAGAAAAAGGTGCTTTCATTTAGCATTTATAGTAACATTGGAGATCGACTGAAAGCTGCCTTCTCTACATGCTGAACTGCGGCCAATTGTAAAATGAGGAGCAGCTGGGCTGAAAAAAAAGGGGCAGGTATCGAGCTGAAGTAGAATTTTCTTTATTGTGAATATTAAAACATGATGGATGCCATTTTCTCTTTTAGCTTGTTACAGGTTGTCTCCATGTACCAGTACAACTATTTACTGAACTTTTGCACCAGTGTTAATACACACTCTGGTTTTTTACTTTTTGTGCTTTATTCATTAACAGGTTTTCAACTGATTAATTTATAATGACAATGCCAACGTTCTCAAAGTTTAAAACTTTAAGAATTATAAGAACCCACGTTTGCTCTCGCTGTAAGAAAGCAGGGCTTCAACATTTCTGAATCCGTTTTCATGTGTTCTGTTCAAGATGCATTTCCTTGAGTCGCGTTGCCACACTATGAATGAGTTGTAGAACAGCGGAGCACATGATCCTTGAAAGCAGGAGTTTGTGAATGGGGAAAAGGCAGCAGCCAAAGCACTGACTGGATGAATGAGTCAGGGAGGAAGAAGAGTGAATTTCATAACTTTTGCAAGTTATGAAATCCAGGTTATGAAACCCAGGCTTATTGTTGAACCCCAGTAATAAATTCCAATATTTGGCTTGGGTGATATGTTAATCAAGCAAGCGTCCACTAAACTTTTTAATTAAACCACCTGCTCTCACACCAACATACAATGACACACACACACACAATGTTGGATTGTTATTGCCACTGATGTTATTGTTGTCGTTGTCGTCATTATTATTTGCTAGGACACAGTCTGAATATGAATTTGCATGTAACTCAATACCTTGCCAGAGTAGGTCTGCATCAGAGTGTCTGTGACCTTTTCCTGCAACGCATCAGTTATCGCCCGTCACTCTTCATTTCTCCTTCCTTCATTTCTCTCTTTAGCCACTTAGCATGTTTACATACATTTACAATGTATCATAGAGAATGACTCACATGTTGGTCAGTGGCAAACGGAGATATGCCACTGATGTGGGCAGCCATTTTTTATGGCAACCTGCTAACCTTTTTACTGCATCTTTACTTCAACCAAGCAGTAAATGTTCTTTGAGAAACTTTACATCCACCTTCATGATTACTGGGTAATATGAAGCTGCCCTGGGATCAGCTGAGGGGGGAAAAAAGAGCCATGTGTAAATCTGTACTCTTGGTTTAAGGATACACAGATTTGTAAACAGAGTACAGATTTAAACAAGGCCCTATTTTCTTTTTCAACTCACCCCAGTGGAGCTCCCTAGGGTAAACTTAATAAAATTATAGTATAAAATAACTGTATTTAACAAAATGCTATTCCTTCAGTACCACAAAAGTGTCAAAACATCTAGAGAAACTTCTCAAACCATTCCTGCAGCATAATCTACTTCGACATGCTCAGTATGCTTCCTGAAATATAGCTTCTGTCTCAACACATACGCAAGCACACTTGTGGCGCACAACTGAATGCCTGTTTCCTTCTCTTCTATTGTTCAGAAACCCTATTTTGAACACACACACACAAAATGCGGCGGTAGCAATGTGTCCACCGGTAGAGATTTTGCAGTACTGTTTGCACCGTGGGAGCAATTTTTTGGCGCAGCCAACAAATCAGCTGGATTCTCACATGATCTCACGTGATGGAGCAAACATGGAGGAGGAGAGTCAAATTGTAAACACAGAACATTAATTAACTGAATTTACAGAACAATTACTGTATGTATACTACTAACAAATATAAAATGGATAGGGCCTATATTTTTCTCTATGTTTCTCTCCCACCTCTCTTGCTACACCTTCCCTCTGCGTTATTTCTATCTCTATCTGTACAGAATGTAATACCTGAGAAGTGATATTCCTGTTTAATATCACAACTCAATCTTGCCCACAAATTTCCACAACCTCGAACCCAGAAATTTTACCAAAAACTGCCTATGCTCTCAAGTTGAACAAAACCCAACAAACACTTACAGGTCATTGACAAAAATATATTGTACAATAGAATAAAAACAACAAAAGTCATTAGCCACCTCAGCTTTTATAGAAATATTGGGACAAAGAAACTCGTTTCCATTGTTACGTGGTTCAATAGGTTTCAACCTATAGGAACTTTAAAAACACCCTTAATGCACATCTGGATAACATCATCATAGAGCAAACCTTTTGACCTCAAGTGGAGTCACATTGCTTCATCATACACACAGAAACTTAAAGACTATTAAGTAATTTAAGTAAATACACAACTTCTACGCTGGTTATTTGTTTCACACATTGCATGGCAACAGTACAGTAAGTGACATTTTACATACAGTAAGTTGCAGGAGTCTAGTATACTGGTGTATAATTATACTCTGTTAGAAATGATCTTTATGAAAAGAAACAACCATCATTTATTATATTAAAGTAAAAAACAAAGTACAAATGAGTGATGTTTTCCTTTTTCTTTTTTTTTACATGTCTAAACGCAGCAGGTACTCTCGTTAACAAGCTGAAACCAACTATGCATGTGCATCAGCAGTCAAACACGCACTCAATACCTCCTGGAGTGTCAAAATGAACTTGGACACATTTTGGGAGCATCAAAAGAAAATCAACACGGTATTTTGTAGTTTCATAAAAAGAGAAAAATGTGAAACAAACCACAGGTAATTCATAACTTGCATCAATCTAAGAAATTTCAATTAGTGCCAATATTTATTAATATAGCTGGTGTTTGTATGAGTGCTTCAGAATGTATGTCACATCATGGAGTCACACTGACATTACAGATGACATTTAAAAATGCAAATTAAGAAATAGTTGCATCTAATTTTGCTAAATGAAAGCTGGGGGGCAAATGTAAAATTAAAATTTTGGATTTAGTAATCAGGAAGAAGAGCAAGCTAATTATTTTCAAAACCACAAAGTTTTAAATCCACTTTTCCGTACATTTGCATCCCTTTTTACATGTTGCCATAGTCCTGCTTTATCCGTTTTGTACGATTACAATGCTGCAGTCACACCAGTTGCATGGAACTCGAGACTGACCAAACTGAAACAAATGTAAAATCATTTATATATATTTTTTAAAGATTAGCAACTCGTTTTTTCATTAATTCAATTTTATTTATATAGCGCCATGTCATAACAGAAGTTATCTTCACTTTTCATATAGAGCATATCTAGACCGTTTTGTCGTTATACATGAATGTGTCTGCATTAGAGACTGATCGCCTATAGAGAAGCCATGCATACAAATTGGCAAATCAATAGCTTCCTTTTGGGTTGCCATTTCAAAGGCCTGCTTGGAATCTCATTTAAATCGTGACTTATGTTCACATCAATACGCATGTATAATATACCCCAGCAATTTTTCAAAAGGTACGTGTCTAATTTAACATCCTGAGTTCCTGACTATGCTATATAACTGACACCTGTGTGTGTGTGTGTGTGTGTGTGTGTATATTGATAATGTGTGCATCTATACGTGCATGACTACTTCAGTATATCTACAATGTTGGATTGTGTGTGTGTGTGTGTGTGTGTGTGTGTGTGTGTTGTTTCATTATAATGATCTGAGGGTTCACACGTGCGCATGTTTGCTTCCTGCAGCCAGCTGCGATGGCACCCTGTCACACTGCCTGCATTACAGAAGGATGTTAATGACACCACACACAGTTCAGTGGCACCTGCCAGTCAAAGAACGCACCTCTGACAGTCTTTGCCCTCATTTCAAGCAAGATTTAAACACCCCTTATCACTTCAAACTAAGTTCAAGGGAGGGACAAATTCTAATTGCACGCTGCCATCCACATGTTTACATTTATTTGAATAGTGTTAATATTGTTTTTAAAAAAGTGTCCACCTCCTGGTCATGTCAGTCCCAAAATGATTTCTCAAACAATGTGCGAGCCATTAGATGATCAGGTTTGACACAGATAAAGTAGAAGTGTGTGGATAATCAATGTGTCTCATGGATGTTTCTACTTTAACACATTGACAGCTGTCAGTTGTTGAAGGTATACTTATAGCTTTTCCAGATATGACCCACCATAGAACCATTTGGTGTTATTAAGGGCTAAACACCAGTAGCCTTTTTAATGCCATCACATGATTCTAAACTAACAGCAGTTTCAGTATGTTAAGTATATTTTCAGATGCTTTTCTTTGTCTTTTGTGGAATAATGCCAAAAACAGAAATATTTTGTTCATATAAATTTAGCTAGTCATGTATTTATGTGACTACAAAAATGCCAACAGCGTGATGTGCAAGAGGGCACTCCTAATTGATTTTTACCAACTCATGTCATTGCCATGTTGTGAATTTTCAGAGGCATTTTGGGCACGAGGCCTCATTATCTGCTGACCCTGCAGTACATCTGTGTGTACACATGCATCTGTGTCCGAGCTCTCTGGGGTAAATAGACCATTTACCAGTGACGTTTGGAGTAGAGGGGAATAATCTTCACTCTCATTACCCCCAATTTCCTCTATCGAGACAGCTCTATCTTGTCATTACTTTCATTTCAATTTCTTTTTCTGGTATGCCATCTCTCCTCTTTTGAACCACGTATCAAAGATAAAAGGTTTATCCATCGCTGTACCGAAGAAGTGAATAGTTGCCATGGAGAGGATGGCGGACCTGAATGTTTGCTATTGGAACGGGTCCCTGACAGTAATCATAGCCTTGTGTTTCTTAGCCCCCTTTTTTTTTGGGTTAGAAATGACAAAAACTGAAATCCATCCCAGACTGTCTGCAAAGGCAAATTAAAAAGATAATTTTAAGGAGACATGCAAACCTAAAGTTCCATAACTTTTGCTGGGTAAAGCCAAAAAGTGCTACTGCATCTAGTTGCACTGAAATGTTGTATGATTAAGAAATTAACAAAAAGCTGAAGCAGTTCATCCTGGGAACTGAGCCAAAGTTTTGTTCAGAAAGTAATGAAAAACAATAAAGTGAGCATTTTCATAATAGTTACTGCATTTCTGTATGTGTGTATGTGTTGAGAAGGGAATACTTGTCTTCTGCAAATAATCTTACTTAAAGAAAAAACTTCCACTTTCTTTAGGAAAACTCTAGGGAGAAAAAATGAAACACAGGCAATAAGCAGAGGAAATGGAAACGACAGGGATGTATGAAAGACAAGGAGGAAAATGTTGCACTAACGATTTCCTCCCTTGCACAGTTCACAAGAAGTGCAGAAAAGTGGAATAACATCATGTCAGGTCCTCAATAAAAACTTAAACTTATTTTTTGAAAAAGGTTCAGCTCTCTGGGTAATTACTTCCTATATCAGAAAGAAATAATTTTATCCATATCTGTGCAGTATGTGGAAAGCCTTGATGACTTGAAACTTTTAATGTGCTTTACTTTTACTGCAGCAGTCATTTTGTCACAGTAGGTAGCATTGTCTGTAAAATGTAAAATCCAATCATTTTGCAGAATTACACCTGTAATTTGCATTATGCATTTGCCTGCTTCTGGGAAATGATGAGTTCAATTTCAAACAATCAGAATCTGATTCTCAGTGATGCCAATACAATTAAATGTAAAAGGCTTTATTGGCAGTTTCAAAAACAATGTTGCCAAAGCACACAAACACAACAAAAAGTATAACCTCTGACAATAAATCCTTGATAAATTTAATTATTTGTGTTATTATAGAAATAAAAATGTTATTAAAAATGTTGTCATTCTTTGCTTCTGAAATTAATTTCGTGTCCTTTTGTCTGTACAATTTGTGAAATAAAAGCTTTTGCGCAAGTCCAGCCAGGACGCCATAAAACGGCCAGTTTTATTTGTCAAAAACACCTTCGTCGATTCAGTTTATTCCACGTTTCTTTCATTCCCATTTTATTCAATACACGCCCCAATCTTACTCCTGACATTTTTATCTCTTTTTTCCTAAGTTTGTCATCTATTTGCGAATCATTTTGAGCTTGCTTCCCTCTTCTCCTAAAAGTGCTGTCACATTTGCAACAAACTCGGTTAACATCTTCAAAATCACTTCAGTTGGAGCTTGAATGACAAATTCAAGCATGCCGTACTTGTTTTGGCGCATTTTATGTGGCTGGCTCCAGCAGATTCACAGACCAGGGTGTGCAAGGGCGTGCAAATTTGCATAGCCAGTCCGAAAAGCAGTCTTTTTGGAAATGGAGAAGTTAGTATTTTAGCGATGAGCCATCACCCTGTTTAGTACTATATTAAGCCGGGCAGGCGCTGTAGGGATTAAGCCCGATTTTGAACCCAAATTTGTCACCCTTGACTAATTTTGCAACCAGGCCGAATCTCTGCCAGATCAGTTGTCATTGAGATACAGAAACATGCCTGATAATTCCCCTGAACGATCAACGATTCAACTGTCAGATGATCGCATGGGTTTATGGCATGCCAGAAGTTCTGGTCAGCTGTCTTGCGAAACCGTCTGGCGGGTGGGGGGGGTTCCATTCAGTGTGTGCAGGCCCTTTGTGTCAATCTGAGCATACAGTAGAAGTGGCAGGTTCTGGCTGTGCAGAAGGGCAGATTAAAACGTGTAGTGTGCGTTACCACAACAACCAAGATGAATAAAAACGCATAATGTCTGCACAGCTCTTTAAACTCACACACTACAAGCTGCAGCATCACTCTGATACACCGTTTACAGTTTCTGATCACTCTGCTCAACATCTATTCATTACCCACATCAGAATTGTGATATCACCTACTTAATGTGACTGTACCTTAAAGTCACCAAATTATAACCTCTTCATCAGTCACCACATATCCATCCAGGATCTTGACTGGGTTAACATCAGGCCTATGTTCATCACCGTCCCTGGTGCATAATTATTCAACATTTAAGAAACAATTGAGTGTTATTATATTGTTATCTACTGGTTGAATTTTTGCAGGGTGTTTCTGTGTCTGTGTGCCATTTGAAAGAGTTATTGCAAGAAAATATCACTGGCTGGACCTTTGAAAGGGGCTTCACTCGTAAAAATAGCCTTCAGATGGAGAGATGTCTGATAGACAGATAATCTGTCTGGAGAACTTCAGATAACTGTTACACTTGAAGAAATATTAGAAAATGTTTGTGTGTGTGTGTGTGTGTGTGTGTGTGTGTGTGTGAGTCAGACAGGAGAACAGAGAGCAGGAGTAAGGGAGGAATAAGAGAAAGCATAGTATTATTAAACTGAATGAAATTAAACAAAATGTACATGTTATCATTAGTGTTACAGCTACGGGGGTATATAGACACTTTGGTTTCTCTAAGTTAGAACTCCTTTAAGAGACATAATCAAACTAATTGTTATCCCTGACATCATCATCATCATCATCATCATCAATCATCATCATCATCAGTAGTTTCCAGATAAAAGTCAAACTGTGAACAATCACTAATGCGTTATATCAGAGGCAGTCAAAATATGAGAACATTTAGCAGATAATGGCATTTGGGTTACTATTACATTTTGGTATAGATAATTCCACAACCATCGTCTTCTTAGTGTCTGTTGGTTTATTCATGTTTCATTCATTTGCTGTATTCTTCTATGAGCCTGTGTCCTCTCTCTCTCTGTCTGTCTCTCTTGGCATAACCACCCAATGTCTTTGGTTGTGTTGGTTCGTAATTACCCGCCATATGACACAATCCTTTGTTAATTTGAGATTGCGATAATTGTCACTACACGTTGCTGTTGTTGTGGGGAGTCTGGTACAGTTGGCAGTAAGTCATGAAGTCAATTCCTTTGAAGGCCTCCATTAAATACCAACAGGCGTCACTGATATGAAATCTGAGACCACCTGCCTGCTGTAACAGTTTTGAGAGAGCTCCACATGCACAGCGAGATGAAGAAAATCCTCTGAAGTAAGAATGTTTTCCTGGCCTTTCCTGCTCAAGGGAGTTGTTGTCTGGTTATGGTAAGACTAAGGTGTTAAGTCAGGTGTACGCTGTTACTCTAGGTGTCATAGGTGGCCAGAATTCTGGTCAGTATATGGACTTATGTAATGATCTTGATCATGTAGGCTAGTGATGTTACATTACTGTCACCAGTGTGTGTGTGAGTGTGTGTGTGTGTGTGTGTGTGTGTGTGTATGTGTGTGTGTGTCTGTGTGTGTGTCTGTGTGTGTGTGTGTGTTGATGACTCCTTAGGCGGTGCTATATTGTAGCTATATAAGCTTCAGAGGTATCCAGTTAATAAACATTTATTGCTAATGCCCAAGTAAGCAATGAAAGCCCCTTTAACCCCCATACACAACCCTTCTATGGTTTCAATAAAAAGCACACTTTAATCACATTACCAACCTCATAATCTTTTTTTTTTACTTTTTATCTTTTTCCCATAGCATGATGTATACGACGGTTCCAATAAAGTGTGATTTTTCTTCTTTTTACATTCTCCATTTCATTTCCAAAATACTTAAAATTAAAACTGAGCAGCTGCAATGTGTTCTTTCTTCTTCTTTCATATCTTGTCAATAATTCTGCAACACTTTGAAACTACTATGAAACTCGTAAACAACTGTCTTCACTTTAGATATTGGACCTGTAAATCTGCGCAGCCGATATTGTTGGAGCATAGGTGAGCCGATAATGAACAAGAAACAGCAGTTTAGAAATACAGAAGAAGAGAAGTCAGAAACAGTGTCTCCTTCACATAGTTTGTCCACCAGAAAACACAAACAATTGGCCAATATATCCTTGTCAAATTTTTTTATGCTCTCAAAAATTAATTTGTAAAAATTAAAAATTAAGTAATTAATATTTAACTTGCTGAATGAAGACACTTTCTGTAATTCAAAACGTAGATGCCTACACACAGTTGAACTGAACCAAAGTGTCAGTGCAAACCTCCTCTCTGAATACCTGGGGAGTTGTTTTCAATCTGGAAATGATAAATTATTATTTATGTCGAGGATGGAAGGCTTCAGGGACAAACCATCTCACCTCACATATCAAAGCTCCCTATCTGCCTCACAGCATTAAACTGTCTGCAAAACTTCACCTGAATTAAATCTAGCACTCTGGTAAAGCAACCGGTTTTTGGGGAGAGCAGAGGATAAGCAGGTCTCAAAAACACTTCCAAAACCATTCATAGCACCACCATAATGTTGACTTGACAGACAGTAAAACTAGGAAGAATGCAGAAATACTGCCTAAAGAAAAATGCTTTGAGGAAACCCTGGGGTCATCAGATTACAACCACAATTGTAATTAGTTAAACTACCGACTATTAAAATTTGAATTTGTGTACTGTGATTTATGTAAGTTTTATTTGCAACATAAAAATATGTTATCTGATCTCAACCAGACTTCTTAAAATTGTGGAGAGATGCTCCTTTTAGATGGCAAGTCAAAGTAACAGAGAGGGTTATTTGGTTGTAATTAGACAATCTGAACTTTGCTTGTTGTCTCCAGCTGCTTTCTGCAGACTGTAAACCAACCCTCACTGTTCAAATGCAGATTTTATCACCAAGCATTTCAAGAGCTGAACAGCCACTATAATGCTCTGCTTCATTTAATCCCCACGCATTTATTCTGCTATTAGCCTGACTTTGCCCGCAAACTCTGTGGAACAAATTTACAAGCAATGTTTCCAAATGAACCGACTGCTAACTAGTAAGATAATTACAGAATGTCTTTTAGGGCAATCTTCAGGGTGCAATAAAAAACATCCCATGGTCAGAGGTTGAAGAGAATACAAATCTGGTGAAAATCAGAACCATCCACGGAGCTCAATTGGTAGTATTTTGTGATATTGCCTACTTGCTGTTTCTGAAGTAAATCTGCCTTCTGAGAAAAAGAAAATTGATTTAAGGAACTCTGGTGACAATATTAGTCTCTTGGAAAATAAAAACAGCCAACATGTGTTGCTCAAATAAAAGAAGCATCAAGTATGATCATGTGTTTTTGGCAGCAAGTTCAAAAACATGAATCTTGAACACACATGAATAAAAGGAGAAACTCTACCACATTCTTCTTTCCCCTCTATAGCTTCTTTTCCAACTGCACAGACACAGATCCACATGCACAAACACACACACATATACAACTGTATTAAAATGATATCCTGGCATGGGGCTCCCCTCTCCATCTCGGTGAAGGTTTCATTTTTATCTCTGTTCTGATGATTTATAGGGCAAACAGGCTGCTATTAGTTAACTTAAAAAATGGCTGTGCACTGAGAAATACCAGCCTTGATTGGACCAGACATGTTCCTCTACCTCCTTGCTTCCTGCAGCCTTGAAAACTCAAACACATACAGAAATACACATTCATGTCTAGTGTATGCAGACAGACACTCATAACCCTAAAGTTTTCTCTTTCACCCTTGTCCTTTGTCATTCCTCCAGCCAAAGAGGGACAATTAAATAGCCTAACTGAATTTAAATGAACTGATAAATCTGCAGCATTCATCTCAACTGTGTTTGCTACCGTTGATAACATCCAGGTCTAACAAGTAGGCTATTGGTTTTAGATTGTACTAAACAGATGACCTTGGCATGTTCCCCCCCCCCCCCCCCCGTGTGATTCATTGGCACGTTAATATATTTGTTGTTTTTGTCATGAGTAGACTCAAGACTACTTTCTCACAGAACGCAAATATTTGCACCGAATAAATGGCATCAACCAATCATGTTGTGCGGAACGGACGCCACATCCACTATGGTGGACTGTATTATGACAAAGGACAAAAAATGAAAAGTAAAAATGTCCAACATTTGCTGATTCCACCTTTACAAATGTAAGGATTTGATGCTATTCTTTGTCAAATATAATAGTAAACTCAAAAACTAAATATCTGGGTTTTGCACAAATGGCGAGGAAAAGCATACCAGTTGAAGACATCACAAAGCTGTAGGAAATTATAAAGGGCACTTTTCACAATTTTCTTGTGAAAGTGATTTATAAATAATCAGCAGATCTATCGATAATGAAAATAATCATTACTTGTAGCCCTACTAGAATGCCCACATTTTGGATTCTCATTTATTTTTGATGACCACGTGATGGCAGCAAGAAATAAAAGTTAAAAATGTCTCCCACAAACAAATATTGCATTTGAGGATTTCTATTCTGAACTTATCTAGTCTATATTTTGAATGACAGCCTTGTCTAATATACTGGGATAGAGGTACTTGTACAGTGGCTAATGTGTACTCCATGACATCCAAAGCAAGCACAATAATGTGCAGAACCAAAAGGAGAGACTGAGATATATAGGTAATGAACAATGAGAAAGAGAGTGGTGGAGATGATGAAGATGTAAAGACAGAGAAGGAAAGAAATTGAAAATGAAAGATAAAGCAAATATGGCAGAGGGGCAAGGAATGAAGAGCTGTATAAAGAGATACTAAAGGGGAGAGATGGAGTGAGATTAGAAAGAAAGGCAGACTGAATAGAGAGGATAAACTGGAATGAGATAACACTGAAAGCAGATGCCAAAAGATTTAAAGAGGGCAGGAGGGAGGAAAGACCAGGTAACAAACAGATAAAGAAACAGAGGTTGACTTAGAGGGACAATAAAAAATAGAGACAGGCGGAGAAATACACGCACATATGAGAATACAATAGGTGCTAAACCAAGCCATTTTAAGCTGCTGTGTGGTAATAAGGCAGATAGAGACACATACATCTCAAACAGACAGAAATATATAACATAAAACATATAATGACACTAAGATAATCATTATACAAAATTTGAATTTTTACAACTTGGATATTAGAAGTCAAGAAACAAGAAATTGGAATGTTGCTGAGGAGGATCCAATAACACACCAAAAGTGGAATTTCAGTCTTAAAAAATTTTTTTTACATAGCCGATGGAAAAAGACAAAAAGGGCAGAAATAACAACTTTAGGCGATGATACTAAAATCACTCTCAGACGGCATGGAGAGGCGGGACTGACTGGAGTGGTGGTCGCTTGCCGTCTGAACAACATTATATACAGAAAGGTTAGGAGGCATATTAGTCAAAGACCAAAGGGCGGAAATCCAGCACACCAGCGCGAATGTCGGCGAGTAACCAGCACTGATCCAGAATCAGCACACTGGACAGACGTCGTAACACTTAACTCTTACATTTAACTTTTAACATTTGACATACGTCTTGCTCTGCCACTACTTTATTTTCTCTCAAAGGATATCAATGGTTGTGTGTTAAATTGAAATGAAGTGACTTCCTCTGTGCAGAAAAGATTTCCCACCACACCAAACACCAGAAATGTATTGGAACATTTAGGCAAACCCTTTAATGTGTTATTTAAGGGAAATTGATGGTCTCTGTTGCTGCTCCACTTTGTGATTCAGGCTGAAAAGGTGATATATTTTTATATGAGAATATTGCCTAGAGCAGCTTAAAATACCATCACTTCAACTAAGCCGTTTTTGTTGTTCAGCAGTCTGGTGATTTACATTCTCGATTTACTTCCTTTTGTCCAAAGATCTTGTTCTACTGCACAAATGGCTACAAGAGAATATTACCCCTAAACCTGACTGTGTAAATATAAGGTTTGCTTCAGTTAGGCTTTATATGAGGCCTAGAGGCTCTAAAATAGTTTGACCTTCATTTTTCCTGCTTTTCCACTCCGTCTGCCTGCCTGTCTGTGACTTGAGGCCTCTGTATTCCCACAAATTACTGTATGTTGGCATGTTTGTCAGCCTCTCTGCCCACCATATTACAGTGTCTGTTTGTTCTGTCAGTCCATCTGTCTCGCTCTGTATCAGCGTTAGGCCCATAAACTATAAAAAGGTGCAGTCCGCCCAATAAAGTGGCTCTATTAAATACAGCCTCAAGAAAGTAAAAAGCCAAGACCATCACTAAATCTTCAAATGCTGTCCGTCACTGTCAACCAAGGTCACCAACCAAGGAGTATGTATGCACGTGCATGCTGTCATTTTTCTCCAAGGTCCCCTAGCCCTTAATAAGGCAGACTGGAAGAGAGGAAGGTGGCAAAAAAACAAGGAGAGAAAGAGAAAAGAAGGGAGAAAAGCAAAAGGTGAAAAGAGGAAAGGCAGCTGCAGGCAATAAAAAAAAAGACACAATGACTATCAACTCTTCCAAACTAATTTTAAAACATCTTAGATAAATGCGGCTGAAAAAAATGCCTGTCAGAATTTCAAAAACACTGTTGAAACTTTGTTCTGTCTCTGTAAACATAGTCATTTGTAAGAACCAAAGTGTACTCTATTTTTATGACAATAAACATTTTGTCAGCATAGTATAATTTCAGCGTGTGGGGCCGCAATTTCTTTGACTGTGGAGCACTAAACGAGCATGACAACACTTTCACAATCACAGTGAGAAAACAAGCAACAAGACCATCGATATACAGTCTGTATGCTACTAACTGACAAAGCAACCAGAAAGGTAAAATTAGAGTTCTGCTTGAACACTGAAAGCAAGCGATTCTCTCCCTCTTTCTCTCTGTGTGTGTGTGTGTGTGTGTGTGCTTAAAATGCAGGATGCTTCACAAGCTGAGGTCTTTAAAGTTCATACACAATGTCAGCACAAAAGATGCATGAATGATTCTGCGTGTGTGTGTGTGTGTGTGTGTGTGGGAGTGTATGTGTGCGTGCTGCAATGTTAGCACGCCCTTGGTGCCCTCTCCCCAATCAATCTAAGCAGGAAGTGTTGGGTTAGCCCCGCCCCTCTGCCAGGGCTAAACGAATTAATATTAATCAAGCATTGATTAAGGCCTTAACACTGACCAGCCATTATTCACAACACCGTCCTTTCTTCTATTCATTCTTTTCTGTCTATTCCTCGATCCTGTACACTTTCCGTCCACCTTTTCACTTTCAGTCTCTTCCTCCTGCTCTCCTTTTCTCATGACTACCAAGATCTTTTCTTTTCTTTCTTTTTTTCCTTGATTTCTTTCTCCTCTACGTTTCTTCCACATTTTCATAGTCTTCCATTCAACTATCCATCAGATCCTCTTTTTATTCTCTCTTGCTCTACCTGCACATTCCTACCAACCCCCTCTTTTCTCCATTTTATCCCCTCCATTTATTTACTTGATCCATCAAACCATCCTTAATTCATTCATCTAGCTATCGTTTCTTACAGTCCCTTGGAGAGACACAGCCAAAAGCTCCAAGAAGGGGAGAAAATAAAAGGAAAGGAGTTAGAGAAGACGAAGGCATACTGAATAAGGGGAGGCAAGAAGAGAGAAATGGAGAGCAGGACATGGGCAGCTCAATAATACACAATAGGCCATTGTTCTGACGTGACATTACTCACCTGGGCAGAGAATAGTGAGAAGAGGGAGTTTGGGGGTAAGACAGAAAGAGAAGACAGATGAGAAAGAAAGATGGAAAGGGAAGACACAGAGGGGAAAAAAGAACCAGAGAAGAGTGTTGGAGGGAAATCTGGAGGACGGCCATCTGTCACAGCAACACCAGGACCATCAGGACAGAAAACAATCCTGCTCTGTGGTGGCTACATTGGTTACAAATTAACCCGTCTCCCACAAAATCTGCATACACACACATATATACACACATAGGCAACTTTATTACCACACCGGGTGCCACTCCTGTCAGCTAAGAACAGGAAACTGAGGCTACAGTTCACACGAGCTCAACAAAATTGGACAAAAGAAGATTAGAAAACCGTTGCCTGGTCTGATGAGTCTTGATTTCTGCTGCGACATTCGGATGGTCGGGTCAGAATTTGGCGTAAACATCATGAAAGCATGGATCCATCCTGCCTTGCATCAACGGTTCAGGCTGGTGGAGGTGATGGTTTAATGGTGTGTGGGGGGGTATTTTCTTGGCACACGTTGGCACCCTTAGTACCAACTGAGCATCATTTAAGTGTCACAGCCTACCTGAGCCTTGCTGCTGACCACGTCCATCCCTTTATCACCACACCACATCTTCTGATGGCTACTTACAGCAGGATAATGCCCCCTGTCACAAATTTAAAATCATCTCAAACTGGTACCTTAAATATGACAATGAGTTTACTGTCACTCAAATGGCCTCCACAGTCACCAGATCTCAATCCAATAAAGCACCGTTGGGATGTGGTGGAACGGGAAATTCGCATCATGGGCGCGCAGTCGACAAATCTGCAGCAACTGCGTGATGCTATCGTGTCATGATATGAACAGTGAAATAGCTGCACTTTAAAAATGTATGATAAATGTATTATAAAACAGTGAGTGATAGATGATGCCACTACCGCCTAAAATTCATGTCATTTAATATTTTAAATCTCTGCTGGGTTCCAGAAATACGATGTGGTCGACTGTCGTGTACTAATGTACAGAGGAAAGCGAAACATGCTTGTCAGAAATCCCACTTTGCTGCATCCTGATGTTAAATGTAGCGAGCAGCTAAATGTCAGGAAAATTACACTCTGTTTGTCAATATGAATGAGGTTTATTATATTTCCATCTTTGTGAACGTAATCCCGATGCTCACCTTTTTTCTCTCTCCCACATATGTTCTCTCACACACACACACACACACAGAAATGTAATAAAAACAAAAGTACTTTTATTAATATACATATATTAACATATGTAGTCACACACACACACACACACTATAGTGATAGCTGGAACAACTGTGTTGTTACACAGCTTTTCTTACTTTTACCATTGCATCAACTTTGTCAAACTATAAACCCGTATACCTCTCGTCAGCTAAGCCTTGAAATGCCAGATCAAAAAAAAAGTGTTTGTTATTTTATGCTGCTGTTGTTGGTGGTAGTTGTGGTTTTTATACATTTGTAAATGAAAAATGTATCACGCAGTCCTCTGTGAAGTCAAACACTGAAATTATTCCAAACAGAAGGAAGGCATGCAATCAAGAAGCTTTTCTCTGCAAAGAATGGCCCACCAAAAGGCAGGTGTGGTTGATGTTTCTGACAGATCATTCTTCTTTTAAAATTCAATGCCCAAACAGATTTGATTTGATAGAAACAGGCGCAATTCCAGCAGCCAATTATGGACACAAAAGACAGAAAGAAAAAGAACGGCAGTTTTGAAACTTCTTTCCCAGAGTACTGCCAATAAGTTAATTAACATAACTCAGTCCTCAAAGATATGTAAAGTAACTCATCACCATGAAGTAGCATTACCTCAAAAATGAATTACTGAAGTAATAGCAATCATTTTGAGTGTGCTTCATATTTTGGAGCGTTTTAAGTTTTTGTGATTAATTTTATAGTGAAGTCAATTTCTTAAATGTACGCCCCACCTATCTAGTTTATATGCTTAGGAGCTTGTTTTTTTCACAGTTTTGTTTAACTAAGGCGTACATACAATCAAGTTCTGCTTTAGAAAATTTATACTTGTTGGATTAAGAATGAATGCCTATTTCCTCATCTGAATTTGAGTGCGCTGCTTCACTTGTGCTGGCTTAAGCTAGCAAGCACAATTCTGCTTTGGTGGTTAAGATAAAATTATCTATGTGTTGAAGTAATATACATAAATTATCATGTGCTTGCTACTTTGCCTGCCCCAGGAAATTCAGCGAGGGGGCCAAGTCCGAGAATTGCTGGCAGGATGTGGCAGGCGCATCTTTTCACACTATGGGGGACAAATTGTCTTTGTTTAATGTGATAAGGGGGTTGCTGTTTGTGTGTCTGTTCCCCTTCCCCTTTAGAAAACAGCAACTCTGTGTAACTAGGAAAACACCCTGAAAGAAATAAAAGGCAAGGAAACAGACAGATTTTCAGAGCAGATTGGATGGTGACTTGTCGTACCCTGACTGTTCTCCTTGCAAGTAAAAACCTCATAACCATGTCCTTCTCTTCTTTGTGTATGATGAATGTTTTAGGTGCTTGAACCTGACATTTACTTGGTCCTTTCGAGCCGGAGACCAATAGACCTGAGGATCCCAGTGGGCGAGACGGACACCAG